>JASCZW010007064.1:0-103936 GCA_034211315.2 Aedes japonicus | reverse complement strand
GAACTAAACAAACCCATACAAATGTACAGAGGATGCAAAAAACCAGATCAATCACACAGACATCTTTAGAAGGAACGCTTATTAACCTCCCAGAATACATTAAAATCAAACAAGCCATAGCAGCTGTCTCGGCCAAAGGAGGTAACAGAGCATTTGATTACATTCAACTTACTTACTAACTTACTCTTCTTACACTCAGTAGCAAAAAAAAAAGCCGAGCAAAATTTTGCTTCCAAAAACCGCGTTGTTCAACTTTCTGTTACTTTGTCAATTATAAATATTTTTGGCTGAAAACTTGACAATTTAATAACCAATGTATGTACCTTATGTGACCAAAATTTCATGTCGATAAAATTTATGAATTTGGAGTTATCATAACATATGTGAAAAAAGTCATTTTTGGACAAAGCAATTTCAAAAATCCGTAGTTCTGTGAAAAATTTAGGTAGCATATTAAAAATTTCTTCATAGCTTAAAAAAGTACAGAAAACAATGTGGACAAAATTTGAACTGTTTCCATAAAGTGGTTTGGACTACAGCTGGAGTCAAAGTTGACGCACCAACATGAGCATTTCACTTTTTCTCCCGATACTGACCTTGCTGAACTATCGGTGCAAAAAAAAAGCCGAGGTGAATATTTTTAATAATACTGTAAAACACTGTATACGTAATTTTCCCAAACCAATTCATACTGAATCCCATATTTTTAAAGTTCTTCGTGGCTTACACTAGTTATTTGGGTTAATTATCGCGTAAAAAATCATGTGTATTAATAAGATGAATTCACCTCGGCTTTTTTTTTGCACCGATATTTCAGGAAGGTCAGTATTGGATGAAAAAGGGAAATGCTCATGTTGGTGCGTCAACTTTGATGCCAGCTGTAGTCCAAACCACTTTATGGAACAGAACAAATTTTGTCCTTATTGTTTTCTGTACTTTTTTAAGCTATGAAGAAATTTTTAATATGCTACCTAAATTTTTCACAGAACTACGGATTTTTTTAAATTGCTTTGTCCAAAAATGACTTTTTTCACATATGTTATGATAACTGCAAATTCATAAATTTTATCGACATGAAATTTTGGTCACATAAGGTACATACATTGGTTATTAAATTGTCAAGTATTCAGCCAAAACTATTTATTATTGACAAAGTAACAGAAAGTTGAACAACGCGGTTTTTAGAAGCAAAATTTTGCTCGGCTTTTTTTTTGCTACTGAGTGTACTTATGCTGGTCCAACGTCCTATTAAGATCGCACCTGCGTAACGAAATTTCTCCATAAAACTCGGTTGAGGCTGCTTGTCTCCAGTTCCTCGAATGTCCCACACTCGTCGCTGCGCTCCTCTGCGTCTTGTACCGGTCGGATTCGAAGTAAACACCGTTTTTGCGGAGTTGTTGTCCGACATTCTTACAACAAGTCCCGCGCTTTGTACCCTTCCAGCTTTAGCGAATTTTTGGATACTGTGTTTGCCATAGAGCTGCGGCAGCTCGTGGTTCATCTTTCTCCTCAATACACTGTTTTCACATACACCGCCAAATATGGTCCTAAGCACACGTCGCTCAAAAACTCCAATTGCTTACAGGTCCTTTCCGAGCATTATCTACATCTCATACCCGTAGTGAACTACCGGTCTTATCAGCGTTTTGTACATGGTACAATTTGTACGGGGTTGAAGTTTACCAGACCTCAAGGTCTTGTGGAGTCCATAGTCCAATTTCCCGCTGCACAAACTCATCCACCACCTCGAACTCATCTTCATCGATTGTCACAGTTCAACCTATGCGAGCTCTATCACGCTCGGTTCCTCCAGCCAACAGATACTTGGTCTTCGACGCATTCCCCTTCAATCCAACCTTTTCCGCTTCAAGTTTAAGCTTGGTGTACTGATCAGCTACCACCTGGAACGTTTTGCCGACAATGTCCACGTCGTCAGCGAAGCAGATGAACTGGTTGGATTTATTGAAAATCGTAACTCGCATGTTCTAGCGCAATGTTAAACAGAAGGCAAGAGAGATCATTGCCTCGGCGAAGTCCGTTGCGTGTTTCAAACGAGTCCAATAAAGCATCCGCATATCTTCACGTAACACTGGAAATTATTCATCTTAGCCTTGATCATTCTGATCAGTTTCTCGAGAAAAAGGTTCTCGTTCATAATCTTCCATAGTTCTTCACGATCAATAGTATCGTATGCGGCCTTGAATTCGATGAATAGGTGGTGTGAAGGGACTTGATATTCACGACACTTTTGGAGGATCTGCCAGAACATAAAGAGTTGGTCAGTTACACTTAAGTTACAGTTGGTTACATTTAAGGACATTCTGTTGGTGCGGCACCTGTCGTCAAACACGTGCAGATCCTGCTAAACAAATTGAACAACTTCTGGATATTTTATCACGTAGTATAATTTAAGGTCAGCTGCGTAGGATAATTTCAGGCATCAGACAAAGTTCACGTCGTTCATATATAACAGGAAAAGGAATGGACCAAGATGGCTGCATTGTGGAACACCGGATGTTACTGGCAAGCTTCTTCTTTCTTAGCATTTCAAGTTTATTGCTTTCGCAATTAGCTTATAGCCTGCTCTCAACCTAGTGTCTAAGGGTCTCAGGTACCATTTATGCATTAGTATGTTTAAGTGGCAACGACAATCGTACCCTATGCCCAGGGGACCGAGAAATTTTCCTTAACGAAAAATTCCTAGACCACATCGGGAATCCAACCCAGCCACCTCCAGAATGGTGTTGCTTTGTTGCCGTGCCTTTACCGACTGAGCTAAGGACCCATATTCACACTTTGTCGCTGCCAATTTCTTTTGTCGGAAAGGTGAAGTAGTCCTTGCCATCGAACGTGAGGTACGTCTTGGCGTCCATAACGACCACCGCGTTCCGCTTCGCCGGAAAGTTCTCTTTGAACAGAACCTTCAGCCGTTGTCTAACGCCCGGAAAGAAGTGACTACCTTGCCTTCCGTCTTGCGTTTGAGCTTCTGTTGAATCCTCCGGTCGCTTAAAACGGTCGGCCGGCCGGAGCTAGTCTTTCCCTTCTCCAAGTGCCAGAATCTTATAGATGTTCCAGTTGGATGGATTGATGGATTGATGGATTGATATCTTGAAATCGACATGAACTGTTTTTTGAACGGTGACTGACCCGGCGACATATTCAGCTGTCTGAAATTACTTGGTGTCGAGCGGAACTCTGTGTATTCCTACATCAGGAGATACCAAGAAATCTCTTCGTTTGCAAACCATCTCATGGTTGGCTACGTTCGGCAAGCCATCAAGACCGTGAGAATCTTGCATGTAATAGTGGGAATTAATGGAATAAGACCTCGGTCTCAATATACCTCTTAATACTCAATATTCAATCCAGATCAAGAGATAACGATTAACAGAAGTAGACGGGGGCATTAGTATTACGAGGAAGGGGAACCAGCGCAAACAAAATAACTCAATGTGGAAACTGACTGCTGATTTCGATGATACCACAGGACGGTCCACACCATTCTCAGCAAGGACCTTGGAAGTAAGGCTTACAGAAAACATAAGGTCCATGACATCGCGTTGGCTATTATCAAAAGGAGGTTGGATAGAGCCAAGTTGATACTCTTTTGGCACGCTGTGCACGATTTGATTTTTCCAACGAGGAACTGATTGTACCAGAACAGCCTCACAATTCGATTGCGAGCAGCAACGAGGGAAAGCATTCCTGCCAGTCAAATCAACATTCCTCCCTGAGTTTTTATTTAAATTTTTGTTCACGGGTTTCCTGGACAAAAATATGTGGCGTCTCAGCTACTTAGATTTAAATCCATTGTATTTTTCTATATGTTCCGACATGACATAGCTGAATGATTACAAAACCATCATCGTTCTCAAAACACGTATTCATCATCGTTTTATCAACAGTATTTTCAATCCAGAATAACATAAATGGAATTTTCTTATTTGGACACATTCTAAAAGTGTATCCAAACTTTTTTTATCCGTGTAAATGTGCTTACATGTTTTGGGTTTATAACTACGAAAATTTGTAAAATTACTACGTTAAACTTGAACGTCTCGAGGAACATTAGCTGATATAAAAATATTGTTCATGATTGAAAAAAGGAAGGATTTCTTATAAGTTTCTTGTCACGAAGATTACAACAAACACAAAGTTGAACTTTGCAACAAAACATGTTAACAAAAATGAATTGAAAGAACTTGATATGATAATAAAAAAGAGTAGTTCCATGTCAAAAAGATACGAGGTTGATACTAAAATAACGAGTCTTTAGATATGAAAGATCTACATGACTAAGCAAAATGCCAGATTCAAAGTAAAACAAAAACTGCATTTGATTGAAAAAAGAAAAAAAAAATCTGTTTGATGTTCTTTTTTTTAGAGAGTGAGTGATGGCACCATCGGCATAGCCATCGGTGTGGGACCCTCAGACTGATTGCCATTAGGCCAAATGGATTTGCAAAAAGTGATTAAGTTAATATTTCATGATATACTCGCTAATGAATTTTCATGAGAGATTTATTTCTTCTTTAAACTATGGGCTTTTTAAAAAAATAATTTCTATAGTTTCGATCTGTGGAAGATTGAACTTATTATTTCTTGAAATTTTCTAGACATTTAATGTGTAGAAATTTTCAAGACACAATACATTTTTTAACCAACCTTTAATTTCTTTTTTAAATTTTCCAGCCATGTGTAATATTCAATTTAGTATTTCTTAAAAAATCCTTTAAGATATGAAATCAATAAGCTTTTAGGAAAATTTCTTCTTCTTTTTCTTTAATATTGCTTAAAATCTCATCTGCTAACAGTTGAAGTTAGGACATAGTATTTTGTATAAAATATTGAAATTTTTTAGTGAATTTTTCTTCTTCCAAGCAGTTGTTTTTTTTTTAAATACGCGATATAAGAAATTATCTTGATATTTTTAAGAAATGAAACTTCCATAAGCGTTTTTGATTTTTTCTGTGAATTATAAGCAGTACTTTTGAATTACAATTTCTTTAATTTGCCATTATGTCTTTTTGATGATTTTGTTTTCTCGTAATTTTTGAGACAAAAAATCAATAAATGGACATGAGATTTCTTTATTGCTTTATTGGATTATAAGTAGGAGTTTTATCCATCTCTGAAATAAATACTGAAAGGAATTTATAGCAAACAGAAACAGAACAGAAAGAACTATCAGTTATTCAGTCAGCTAAGTAACCATTTCAGCCAAATGACCCATTCCGGGGTTATTGCATTTGGGTGGGTGGGCTGGTTGGGGGTTGGGAAAACGTGACGATCCATACAAAACAAATTTAAGGTCCATACAATTTTTGCGTGACGTGATTAATGGACGTTCCCTAATGATGTTAAGCCTAGTGGTATTTCACCCAATAGCATTGGGCCAAATGGCTCATCATCATAAACATAACCCAAGCACAACTACACAATAGTTGAAAATACTGTTAAATGCCAAAGTAATAATATAAAAAAATAAAAGAGGCTTCATTCTTTTATACTTTTATATGACATTAAGAGAGCAAAAGATGAGTTCGATAAAAAAAAACCGCCAAGCATAGGATTAAAACACTAGGCCTCAATGTGATAGCTTCGTACCTTCAAAGCTGTACCATCTCTAATTGTTGAAAAAATTGCTTTTTGTAACTATGATGTGCTTCTCATTGACAGATACATAACGACCATGTTCAAAAAATACCTGTCAGCATGTTAGAAACTATGTTTCTCGAAATTCTTAGGTTGGTGTAATACAATTTCAAGAGTGTTTACAACTTTTTACGAAATTTTGTCTTGTTTATCTATCTATTTATATAAAAATGGATTTCTGTCTGTCTGTCTGTCTGTCTGGACCTAATAGACTCGAAAACGTGAAATTGTGCATGCAAGGATTTTTAGGACCGGAGATGGTTCTTATGATGATTTGAGACCCCTCCCTTCACTGGAAAAGAGGGCTCCCATACAAATGAAACACTAATTTCTACATAAGTCGAGGGCAAAAAAAGTTTTTATGGTAGCTTGAGAATCCTCCCCGTCATAGAAGAAGGGGCTCCTATACTAATGAAACACAATATTCTGCATAACTCGGGAACTAATCAAGCAAATGGAACGAAATTTTGCATGTGGTGGTTTTTGAAGACCAAAAATGTTTCTTTGTTGGTTTGAGACCCCTCCTCATTCTGAAATGGGATTTCCCATGCAAATCAAACGCAAATCCTTGCATAACTCGAGAACTAATCAGGGAAATTAGCATTAGCATTAGCATTAGCATTGACGGTTGCACACCTCGTGGATGGAGCTACGATGAGGAATAATTCGTTGAAGACATTGCATGCCACCATGAAACGAAACCAGTTTCTGATACGTTTCTTCACGCAACAATCACCACGAAAACACTCTTCGATCACTCACCTGGCCACGTCCATGCAACCGTTGGTGATAGGGAGGATTTGGTATCTACCTTAAGAAGACACGGGGAACCCACGTAGATGTCAGTAGATGTCAAAGGAAAAAGGAAATGAATAGTCGGAGAGAATAGTTGAACAGAATGCCCGTTTTGGTGCACAGAACAAAAATGTATTAAAAAATGGTCGTTGGGAGCATCTAGTCTAAGAAGGTTAAGTGATGCTCCATTTCTCTTCAAACGGTTGGGACTTTAGCATTAACTATAGTCCTAGCTCCCTATGGCTTATGGTTATAGCGCCAGTACTCGCTCTCTGAAAAGAAAGAAGAAAGCGCCGACCCAAAATCATATGTTCCCCCCTCCCCCCATCACACACACACTACTTCTTGCCCACATCACTACTTCTGTTTGGATTTAGATTAGTGAGCGCCAACTGAAAGTTAAAAGCGTTCAAACAATTCACCAACTGTCAAATATTGCAATTAAATGTCGACTACAATGTTTACGGGTTACAAAAATTATTGATTGTTGATTGTAAGGAAATGTACCTTATAGTTAACCTTTTATTAAACTTGATAGTTTATCACTTTTAATACTACTAATGTGAAAATTTGAATCAAAATAACCGAGAATAATACATATCAGCGGCCGCAGCTATAAAAACAAAATTTTCAAACGAATTAACTCGACAACATGATAAGTGTCAGCTAATGACCAATAGGTCTGTGCCATTACAGAGAGCAAAAAACAACAAAAGAAGGGGAAGGCATATTAGATAGGAGAAAGTATAAGAGTAGTTGTTGAATTCAGGGCAAATCCTTTCTCATGAAGAAATAGTATCATATATCTCTCTCCTCTTTCGATGTAACTTCCTGCCCGGCCACTAATCCAACATACTTACCGCAAGGATTATACATATCGAACAGCAAAAACGCACAAAACAATTAGTAGAAGAAAAGAGAGACAGACAGAAGAAGGAAAAGACGATGAGATGCACGTCTGGATATGCAGCGCATTTGATCCCATGATTGAAAATGACAAATACAAATTTGTCAATATATCTTCATACTACCGGAACCGTAATATTTCAATACAATACTTAGCTGAATGTTTGATCCGGTATCCAATTGCAGAAATAGGCAAGACTCACGACTGCATCTTTTATCTAACTGCATATTCACAAATCACCTAAGAGAAACTCCTGTTAATCAACTTGCGAGTGCTCATCCGTTTTGAGAACAAAACGCTCGGCCATTGTGTTGGTGGCATCACATAAACGTCCCCGCGGCGGTATTGGTGCCGACTAGCTGCCAATCGTTGGTCGCGCCAAGAAGCAACATCCTACAGGAGAACGACAGTAAAGAAGCCAGCTTAAAGAAATAACCTCCAACGAGAAGATTCAATTCCCGAAAATTCCACTATCCACTGCACCGGTTATAGCACTTCCACCGCTGCCGAACTGGTTAAAATTAATTTTGTTCGAATTTAGTGAAAACTTGCGAAAAAAAACTGACAGCAGAGAAAAGAAGTCCACTCCCGTCAAAAGCACACTTCGATCCTCCCAACTCGAGAACTAATCAGGGAAATGGACCCAAATTTGGCAAGTGGAAGTTTTTGAAGGAGGGAAACGTTTCTATGGTGATTTGAGACTCTTCAGCCATATGAGGAGGAAGGGGAGGGAGGGGGGGTGGTCTCTCAAACAAATGGAACACAAATTTCTGCGTAACTCGAGAACTAATAAAGCATATGGAACCAAATTTGGAATGGACGAGTTTTTAAGGCATGAAATGTTTTTATGGTGGTTCAAAGCCCCTCCTCCTTCTAAAAATGGCGGCTCTCATACAAATGAAACACAAATTTCAACCAAACATGAGAACTATGCCTACTGCTTTGCAAATTTGTATCCAGTGGTTTTTGGGTCCGAGAGAGCATCTTATGATAGTTCAAGACCCCTCCCGCCTCTAGCAGAGGGGGATCCCATGCAAATGAAACCAAATTTGGTATGGGCGAGTTTTTGAAGGCAAGAAATGTTTTTATGGTAATTTGACACCTCTCCTCACTCTGGAAAGGGGGCTCCCATACATACGAAACACGAATTTAAACAAAACATGAGAACTTTCCCTACTGCTATGCAAATTTGTATTCAGTGGTTTTTGGGTCCGGGAAAGCATTTTATGATAGTTCGAGACCCCTCCCGCCTTTAACAAGGGGGGCTCCCATGCAAATGAAAACTATTTTCTGTACAAATTAAGAACTAATCAAACAAATGGAATCAAATATGGCATGTGGAGCTTTTGTAGGCAAGAAATGTTTCTACGGTGGTTTGAGACCCCCTACTCTTTGGAAGAAGGGGCTCTCATACAAATGAAACAGGAATTTGATCCAAACATGAGAATTATCCCAACAGGTATGACTTTTTGTATGCATGGATTTTTGGAGTCGGGGAAGGCTCTTATGATGGTTCGAGACCCCTCCCGCATCCCCACACCAACGAAACACAAATTTCTGCATAACTCGAGAACTAATCAAGCAAATGGAACCAAATTTGGGATGTGGGGGTTTTCGGAACCAAGAAATGTGTCTATAGAGGTTTGAGACTCCTCCCCTCTCTGGAAGGGGTGGGCTTTCATGAAAATTAGACACAAATGTCAACCAAACATGAGAATCATACCGACTGTTATGAAAACTTATATGTAGGGGTTGTTGAGGCCAGAGAAGGTTCTTATGATGGTTCGAAGCTCAAATGGGGGAAAGCTGGAAGGGGGGAGGACTTCCAAACAAATGAAACACAAATTTCTGCAAAGCTCAAGTTCTTGGAATAGGAGTTCTTTAAATGGAACGAACTTTGGTATGTGAGGGTTATTGGGCAGGATTTTTTTCTTATGTGGTTCGAGACGTCTTCCTTCTGGAGAGGGGGAAGGAGGGCTCTCAAACCATTGAAACAGACATTTGAACCAAACATGAGAATTATCCATGCACCTTAAACACAAAATGTGTATTTCTCGGGTAAGAAGCATATTCTGATAGAAATTAGAACCCCTTTTTAGTCAAGAATTGGTTGAGTTGCTCTAAGTGCTACATTATGCACAAGAAGTTAATAGGTTATGCAAGAGAAAATTACGTACAAACTGACAGGATACGGCATCGTTTGTCTTTGAAATGCTTCTACGCAGAAAGCAAAACCGGTAGAAACTACCGGCCCAAGGGTTAAATTAATAACACAAACCTTTTTTTTTTCATAAATAACACACACACAAGCAAACAAAAATATTTTAACCAGATTTTATCAGAACAAAAACCAAAAACACGCCAGTTCTATTAATTTTTCATTCATTTTGTTGCATGCGTTGCAAGGCTCGCACCTTGTTCAGCTAGTGTTTATTAAATGCAGGGAATAATGTTATAAAACATTGGCTTATGATTTATTACTGGACCGAAAAAATCTGTTCCGTTCAATGTGTGTTTGTGTGAGTGAACTTGTTTCAAATAATATAAGAGATATTCAAAATAGTATAAACTATTCATCATTGGTTCTAAAAAATCAACGCTCAAAAGTGCCTGGACCAAATGGACAGCTTTTAATGATCACTTGAAGATGCGATGGGGGATCATTACCCTGATATTCGAAAATGAAACATGATGGAATTGAGTAAACGAGCAAAAACACAACGATTCTGAACGGCCGTTGTGTTACCAATCACTAATCATTTTTCCTTTCTGTTCTCTTCCCTATGCTATGACCGCGAGCAATATCATATGGTCATCCTAAAGTCAACTCTTCAAAAGCAGTGACCAACAAAAAATGCCCACTACAAAATATACTGAATATCCACGACCTAATATTTAACGGGAAAAGAGAGGAACCATCAGGGCACCCAAGTGAAACGATTTGGATAGGTAGCATGAGACTGCCCCCTCCCTATTGTTAACATTTCGCGGAACGAGGGCGGGCTCTTCGACCCCATCTATTGGGTTTATTCTGTCAATCGAGGGCTCGATTCTAATGCTGTGGGTGTGAACTTGCTTTTGGAAGGAGATTCTCTTCCCTATATTCGTGGGTTTCGCGTAAGTGTCTCTGCTTACGAGCCCGCCCAAACGTTTTTGACCCTTCGTACAGGAGCTTGATGATCACAAACAACAATAGAATCCTGATCAAATCGTTTTTCTGATTATTCCACTGCTATGGAAAGTTACCTTGCTACCATAGATGGTAGTATCTTATCATCATTATCATCATCAATAGCATTTATTTGGAAATAATTTAGTAAATTTTGCGTTCGATTTAGTCAATAGAAGCATAAATAGACTTTCAAATATAGTGTGGAAGAAATTGAGATAAAATTTTGCATGATTCAAAGTGGTCTAAATGTACATTTTTATTTATATACAACGCCCGTCACATTTTCCCGAACGTGAAAGCAGTCGATCTACGTTTGATTGTTATTATCTAATCTAATCTTAAAGTCGATCAAGAACTGAAGCAAAGCGGTTAATCAGTGCGATTTAGTTAGGAAAGAGTAGGAAGAGTGCAAAAGAGTAGCAGCTTCTGAGCCTATTGTATTGGCTCTTTATTAATAACTCTGGAAGTGCATTGAGAAAACTAAGTTGTGACGCAAGCAACTAGTCTGTTGCGATGAGCAATAGGCTTGGAATGCGAAGAAAAAAGAGAGATGCCCTTAATCCTTCCCTTGCATACGAAACACTATTTTGAGAGGCGGTTAAATGCAAACTGTGATCAGCAATAGGTTTCAAATGCTGATAAGGAATGGAAAATGATCCAAGCAAGCGGTTCAAGACACTTATATTCAAGCAATCATTCAAATACCTCTATCCATCCGTAAATCAAACTGGTCTAATCTTAATACCGAAGGCCTGCATTCCGCATTAAAAAACGAAGCACATCGATCAAATAAACACACCGTCGATAAATAGGTACGAAGAAGCCAGCCAACTGCCCTCCTAATTGAAATACCGATCGAGATATTGAATGACAAAAACCACAATTACCACGAAAGTTTAAACGATCCGCTCCTTTTAAGAGCGCGGCAAGCCTTTATCGACGGGGAAATCATGCTTACAGTTTTCACTTTTCAACTTGCCCTTGCTTTTCTAGATCAGTCAAAAGGCAACGTCGAATTGAAACTAAAGCAAATGCGTTACGCAGCGAAAAAAAAACTCCGCGTTGAGTAACACTTAAGTTTTACCCAAAATTTGAGGCAAGGCAGCATGAAAAGCATAATACATATTTCGGCAGCCGGCTGCAGATAATTGAATTAAGTCACGAACCTCCTTTGTGGCCGTTGGGGCTAGGGTTGGATCGCTCTGGAAAATACAATTCTGTGTTTTGACTTTTATAGCTTTTAATTATCGTTCATTAGTAGTTGACAAGCGTCGGGTTGACACTTTGTTCACGAAGATGTGGTCTCAAGTTACGACCAGTGGTACACGATGACAGTTCATGTTGGCAATATCTCACGGTTTGCTTCTGGTTGGGTAATGCATAAATTCCCATGAAGAAAATGAAATCTTCATGCAACTGCCCATTGGGTAAACCAGCTTGATGGAAGCGGAAGTGAGATGCTGAAATCCCATGTCTGCTCTTTGTGTATTCTACTGAGGCCATAATATTGCTACTAAGTGAGTTTAATGGATCAAATTTAAAGCAATAATTTTCTGATTTTGATAGTACGATTCACATTAGCAACCGCGCAACCTAAACCACAGAACCCATAAAGAAACGCCGCCCCTTGGCCACCCAACCGACGAAAACATGCGATTCGAATCGCAACATTTGCATTAATGACATACAATTTCGCGAAAGCCAAAGCCCTAACGCAAGCTTTCGCTTTCATGGTGGACGAATTTTGCAAAGCGCCTTCCAGCCAACAAACAGGACGACAGCCGATCAGATCTTTACGTCATAGCAGCAGAGCAAGCTCGCTTACTTTAGTGAGGGTGAGAACCAGGTCAGTAGGGCCCCTCCGGGGTGATTGGCCGATCAGTCTTTGACCGCATCGGGGGCCACCGAAGAAATGAGTTTCTTCTAATGTATCACCGACCTAGGATCAACTGGTTGCCTCCGAGGTCGGGTAGGACAAGTCCTACATCACATAGCTCAACTGAATGAAGTGAGGAACAGGGAAAAACTTTCACTAATCGCTAACGAGATTGAACACAGGTGAAGAGAGGAATCAAACGGGGGCTACTAAATATTAAATTTCATCTTTTCTCGTACCGCTCAATTTTAGTAGGGACCCTTATTCGTATGAACACCCTTGTAAGGCGTCGGTTACCAGTTGTTTCACAAGAAAGATCCTACCCAGAATAGAGGTTTAGTTTTTTTGATCGCAGCAACCGTAAATGACTGTCGAAGGCCTCTCGATTTTCCTAGGGTTGTTTTTCTAGGAAATATGTATCTATTGACTGATTAATTTACTTGATTGATGCAGCGTTACACAATGCGTTGGCTCTTGTTTCTTCAATATCGCGGTTTGAGGCCCCTTTTACGGTATTTGAAGTTGTAAAAGCTCCTCCATTATCTCAGCAGGTTGATAGAAGCCCCACTGCAAAGCAACACCAAGTTGAAGGTGGGATCCATTCCCATTCTGGGACACCCTGTAGTTCGAATGAACAGCAGTCTTGGTCGAGTATCGAGGAGGTGTGAACCCGTTCACCAAATGAGGTCTAGTCAGATCCCCACTTAGTAGGAAGGCGGGATCCAGAGGCATCCAACACGTTCGGAAGCGCAACAGCCTCGGAAACAGGGGTCTCCGGGAACACCGGAGAGGCCATGGATGGGTCTGGGCTCATCCGGGCCGAGAAAAAGAAGCTAGATACACTTCCAAAAGTTTTATTAGTTTCAGAACAGCTGAATGCTATCAGCAAGGACCTCATACAAAACTAGTTGCAGCCTCGTAGGTCAGTTCAGGCTGCATACCGGTAGAAGGGCGAGCTGGAAGCCAATCTTCTTCGACCAAAGAACCAAGTAAATGGCAAGGCTAGTGGAAGCGAAAAGGTCAGAGAGTTCCGCTGCAAATACGCGCAGACGCATGCGTCCATCTCCGTGAGAGATCCCACCCCGCCTGCCGTGGTGGCAGAGACATCCAAGCGGGCGAGGCAGTCGTCCCATGAAACTGCATCCGGTATTCCCAAAAAGCGGCTGGAGTCAGGTAACCCCACGGGCCCAAAGACATACGCAAATGTGTTGTCCACCCTCACGCTTCGCGGAGCGTGAAGAGAGTGGCCTGACGCCAAAGTCGCTAGAACTACCTCGTCGATGTGGAAAGTTTCGAGCGCCGTGGGCGGCTCAAGTGCAAGGGCTGGCCCTAGCCACGAACGGACCAACAATAGGGGTACGAACGACGACCCGTCTAGATGCAGGCAAAATCACTGAACCAAGATTCGGAAAACGAGAGATTGACCTAGAAAAGAAGGCAAATCAAGGCTGGAGAAAAGCGGAACCGTGGTGAGGCCCTCATCGTGAAGACCGAAGAGTCTAAGTACTGCAGATCCTAGAGCTTAGGAAGGGTTCAGCCTGTAAAAATCTGGCTGAACAACCCTTGGAAGCACACTTGTTGCCATTCAGTTGAGATAACATAAATATGACTTGCTTAATTAAAATCAAGTTACTACAACTAATTATGATCGTAGTGTGCTACTTGGGTACGCACTCTAAAAACTTTAGTGACCTTCCAGTGTTCAATCCAGCTTGAAATCATTGAAGCTAACGAAATTTCTACGGCAATCAAAACGGTTTATTACTCCAAATATTTCAATGGCTCGCAAAATACTTGATCTTTCTAAAAAAGATCTAAGCATATATACTGGTCTTTTCACAGGCCATTGTCCGAGCCGCTATCACTTGAAAGTGATTGGAAAACTTCAAGATGATTCATATCGCTTTTGTGGTATGGAAAAAGTAGACTCGGAACATTTTTTTATACCACTGTCCGGCAATTTTCATTAAAAGAAGTCAGTTCTTCGACAAAGGGCCAATAAAAACCTTTGATATTTGGAGAACAAATACCAGTACGGTAGTGCAATTCATTCGAAGTGTAATACCGTGCAGGGATAATGCTCTAAGTCAAGCGCTGATGACCACACTAAGAACAGTGGTACGTCACCTGGAAAGAGCTAAAAAAAAAGAGAATAATCACAATAGATCTGAAAAACGTGTGTCTCGAAAACGGACATATGTCGTGGAAGTGTTAGACCACAAGGCTCGAAACTACAAGAAGCCCCCCAAACGCAAAACGTGCTCTGGGAAACCAAACGACAAGCACGTCACGGGAGGCCCTAAATTCGCGAGTGTGTTGTCCAAAGCTCGAACGCTGTGTTGGGGCAGTCGCCTTACCAACCCAAGGGATCAGATCCTGCTTGACGGACCTTGCCAGGTTGAACGTAGACCCTTCCAATGTAGGTAACCACAGAAACGGAGCGTAGTCGATCATCGATGTGACGTGACGTGAAGAAACACCCATGCCTAGGAAGGTCAAACCTAGGGATAGGAAACCACCAGAGTTGATCGCTGACCTCCGTAGAATCTGCCTCCGTACAAGGAGGAGGCAGACCGTGAGGTCGGACTCCAAGAGAACAGAGCGTCGGGTGGCGCTAGTCACCGCCAATGCCGCGATAAATAGGGAGATAAAGTCCAGTAGACGAGCCAGCTTCAAAGGTTTGTGTTTGAGCGGCAATGCGAACCCATGCGGTGACGCCTATCGGGTGGTAATGGCAAAAGCCACAGGTTCAGCAACTTCAACCGAGAAATCACCAGGTGGCTACTGATGGTGGTCATTGGGGGACTATTTCTACACCATAACCCGAGTCCTGAGCCACCCATTGTCGTAGAATCGTACCATGACCAGCGTTCCAGTATCTCAGACCATAACGCGTCATGGCGGTGGAAGAACAATCGGCAATGCCAAATATTCGCAAAGGCAACGTGGAGGAAAAGGACGAGGCGACGGCTACGAATGATGATCTCATTGTGATAGGAAAGTCGCTAAAGGTGAGCAAAGCGCTAGGGCTAAATGACATATCGAACTTGGCCACCAAGACGACTATTCTGCTGGTTACCGAAATATTCAGGGTGGGAATGCAAAGATGACTGGACGAGGGCGTCTTTCTGGACGCCTGGAAACGCCAGATACTAGTATTGCTACTGAAAACAAGGAAGCCACCGGGTGATCAATCGGCATACCGTCCGATATGCTTGTTGGATACAACGGGCAAGGTGCTGGAGAAGTTAATCTTTAATAGATTGTCAAAGTACACGGAGGGTACGGACGGCCTGTCGAAGAATCAGTTTGCCGTCACCAAGACGGCAGAGATGGAAATCCAACGTAAGAGGCAGGGATTTTGTTACTGTGCAGTGGTCACCATGGATGTGAGAAATGCATTCAACAGCACCAGTTGGGTGGCTATTGTCTACACACTTTACCGATTCCGGGTTCCTGGGTGCCTGTACAGGATTCTGGAAAACTACTTTCATTGCAGCGGGTATAAAACGTTTCAAGTCACTGCAGGAGTTCCACAAGGTTCAATACTGGGACCAGTGCAATGGAACACAATGTATGGCGAAGTGTAGAGATCGAAGTTTCCTATCGGAGTAAAAAAAAAGTCAGTTTCGCGGACGACCCTAGAAGTCAATCACGGGTCCTCCCTTAGCTCAGTCATTAAAGGCGTAGCTACAAAGCTATACCATGCTGAAGGTGGCTGCGTTCGATTCCCGGTCTGGTCTATTAGTTTTTCGTAAAAAAACATTTCTCGACTGTCTGGGCATAGCGTATGATTGTACTTGCCACCCAATCATACTAATGCAAAAATGGTACCTGGAATCGTAAGCACATAATTAATAACTGTAGAAGTGCAATTTGAACACAAAGTTAAGAGCAAGCAATAAGCGAATTGTGAAAGCACTAAACTTGAAATGCTAAGAGAAGAAGATCACCCTAGAAGTCTGGGGAGAGTCCATAGAAGATGTGGAGTTAACGGCATGAGGAATGAATGCGCTCCAGGAGGATGGAGTTAGTCCATCATAAAACGAAGATTGTTATGGTCAACAACAGAAAATCAGTGCAAAGAGCAACGATTAGTGCAGCCAACTCCATCATGTACATTGGTACTGGTGTCAGCTTTAGCCTCATTGTATAGGCTAACCAACGCGTGTGGTGTCGACTTACTTTCATTTGTTGTTTGTTTACCGCGCACGATGAAGCAGCTCCACGACGTCGTAGTAAAGTTGTTTGCGAGCGGTGAGCGATCCGGCGACATATTGGCAAAGGACCGTGCGAGATCCGGGCAGCCGTGTTCGGCGAGGACGCCAGCAGCCATCAAGGTGGAGAGCCCTAGCAGCACAATTGTTGTAACTCGGTTAAAATAACTGCCATGTAACTGATTTGAGTCACAATCAAGTTGCTGCAACTAATTTTGACTGATGTGTGTTGCTTGGGAGGGAGCGGTTTCGTAGAAATATAAACCGCTCGATCCGGAAGACTGCCGCGGACTTGGATGTGTCAATCGGGACTGCCCACACCATCAAGCCGTACAAGAAACGTACGGTTCACGGGTTAACGGAGTCTGCAATGAAGAGGCTGAACAGAGCCAAACTGAAACTTTCGCGGCACTCAGGTCAGGAGTTCATGTTTTCTGATGCGAAAATCCTTGTCTTGCTATAGCCTCACAAAGTCCAAAATGATCCGCTGTGGACTCCGACGTCCCAAATAAACCTCTCGGGGTTCCAGATGGTTTGGAGGGCCTTATTCAGGCGTGGGAAGCTCCCACTGGTTTTCATAGAGAAAAACGTGAAAATCAACGCCATTTTAGGCCGAGGTTCTGGAGTAGGTTTAGGCCCCGGCACTTCGGGGAATCTACGGGAAGGATCATTACGTCTTTCAACAGGACGACGCACCGGCCCACACAGCGAATATCGTCCAAACGTGGTAGCGGGAGAATTGGACTGATTTTCTCGATAAAACTTTGTGGCCTTCCAGCTCGAAGATCTAGTGAGCACTACGGACCAATTTAGGAAGCTTATTTCCAAGACGTGGGACGAGATGCCCATGGACCAGGTTCGTGACACGTGCGATTATTTTGAGAAACGTCTCAAGCTCGTCATACAGCACAAAGAGGTGTGCTTTCAGCTAATATTTAATATGTAAACATACATATAACATATAAAATCTGTATCCACATTAATCCGGACACCTTCAAATCATTATAACTTTTGAAATATTGCACGTAGAAATAAAAATTTCACTGTGGTATAGCAGAGAGTCTATGACGAAAAAGACTATGATTGATGTTCAAATTTCATGTTTAGTATTCAAGATGGCGACGAAAGAAAATCAAATGCGCGCGAATTTTGCACGGGCGTACGGCAAATCCTGACTTGCCAATACGGGACCTTGCTAAAACATTGGATTTGCCTAAATTCACCGTTCACGATGTGCTCAAATCATTTTCGGAACGTTTGACGGTGGAGAGGAAATCGAGAAGTGTCAAAAATATTGGACGCGCTGATCCTGTCATGGACCGAAAGGTGAAAAAAAAGGATATTAAAAAAAAACCAAATCTCTTCATTCGAACGGTGGCTCGTAAAATAGGGATGTCGCCTAGTTTTGTCCAAAAATCAAAACAACGTTTGGGACTTAAGTCATATAAAGTAAAAACAGTTCCAAATCGCAACGACAAACAGAACTTGGCAGCAAAATCACGGGCTCGACATTTGTACTGCGAATATTTGACGAAGTTTTCATGCGTTGTTATGGACGATGAAACTTATGTCCTGGAGGATTTCAAGCAGCTTCCAGGAGTGGATTTTTATTCTGCTTTGGCCAGAAATGCTACAGCTGAGCATTTCAGAACAAAAAAGGCATCGAAATTTCCCAAAAAATACCTTGTGTGGCAGGCAATTTGCACGTGTGGCAAAAAGAGTAAAACTTTCGTCACTACAGGCACAATCAAAAGGAGATCTATCAGAAAGAGTGTCTGCAGAAGCGCAGAAGCACAAAAAAAACCTTTGTTCTGGCCCGATTTGGCATCATGCCACTATGATAAAACTGTGATGAAGTGGTACCAACCAAATCAAGTAAACATTGTACCAAAAACCTCATACCCGCCAAATAGCCCAGAGCTACGACCAATCGAGATATATAGGGCTCTGATGAAGCGGAAGCTTTCTGTTAAGAAGCAAAAAATCAAAGATATCAAACACTTCCAGCAAATTTGGACAAACACGGCTTCTACGATTTCTGAAGAGTCTGTACAAACTCTAATGGACGGAGTTAAGGGCGAAGTTCGAAAATTTTATGCAAATACCGAATAACTACGTGTTGTCTTCACGAATTGTTAAAACACATCCCATGAATCTGAAATAAACAACTACGACTGAAATATAATGCGAAATTTATGTTTTATTCATGTTTTAAGGTGTCCGAACTATTGCGGATACAGACCTTAACCTTTTGTCATACGACGATTAGTCATCCGACATTTTGTATTTAGATATCGTATTAGAAGGCCGTCTTGCATCGGCCTCTGATAGTTTCAATGTCACACACTCAAATTCACAACATACAATTAAACTACACAGTAATCTCTTATAGAAAAATAAATCTTGTTAAAACCTGTTAAATGATCCTGGTACTATGGGTATAGCAGGAGAGATACTTAAGGGGTACAAAATTTGAAAACATGGACGTCAAGTAGTTGACACGTTCTCCTTGAATCCTAGAGGGTTTGAGCTGTTTAGTGGAATACTTGTAACTATAATTTAGAAGAAAAATTAGTAATTAAATGGAGATTACTAATTTTTCTTCTAAATTATAGTTACGTTCTCCTTATTAAATTATACCTTACATCAAGGTACATTCGATGGCTCATGTTAATTAAATTGCCTTCAAGAATTATCGACTGTCATTGATAAGAGATTAAGATAAAAAAAAAAGAAGTAATAAGATATTTAGAAGATATGAAGATAATAACCTTTCAATAAGAGGGTTCATACTGACCAACACTTTTCGTCACATTTAAGACTGAAAAAATAACGTAAATTGAACAGGTTTACATCATATCGCGATAATCTCACCAGCCCAAACGTCTCTCGCCCCAACTCATCTAGAGCTTGCCACGGTAATAAGGCAGATAAAAGAAAACGGCCTTATTCATTAACGAGACTTGCGCTCCGGAACACGAGAAATCCCGAGCAAAGCATCCAGCATCCATAACTTCGCCGTAGTTTAGTGCAAATACTCAATGATCGCGAGCGTCAAAGTACCGACTCAGACGACGACGACGACGATGAGAAGTGTGGACAAAATGATGAGATAATTGCTTAATCTCAAACCTCCGAGCAGCGCCTTTTTGCACGTTCCTTCCGCCACCCCGGGCTTGTCGTTTTTTTTTTCATACTACGTAGGTTCAAAAAAGGAGGCCCCCAGAAGGTTGCAGTTGTTGCTGCTTATTACCGACTTTACGGGGATTATGTCAAGATCACTTCTTCGAACCCACCGAATGGCGGATGGCGGATGGCAGAAGGAGTGGCGGGGAGTGCGAACTAGTTTACCGGAGCAGGCTTTGTCGCGATTGGATTTTTGCGCGCTTTCCTTCACATTATTGGACTTATGTCAGAGCGTGTAATTGGACTTACGCGTGGGTATTTCGCGGGGGATCCCTTCGCTCGGGGTAGAAAGTCTTCGAGCACTTGTTCATCTAGCACACATACCTGCAAAGAGAGATGAAGGAGGGGAAAATCTGTTACATATTTTATTGCACCTTTGAGAGAGTTGTAAAATGACGACGAATTGTCACGCTCGGACAGAGGACAAACTAACTGCCCACGATTACACTTTATTTGATTGTACCGTTACATTAACCCTCGAAATGAGCACAAATTTGCATGCAACCTACGTCATCGGTCGGTCTTTCAGTTGCCACCTTTTTTTCGGAACCTCGCAAGTGAAAACCAGAAATCTCCGGTAGCCGTCCTTCGTCTGCCTTAATGTCAACCAATTTGCCAACTCCATTCATCAAGCCAAAGCTGAAATTGCCGCAAATCGTCACCCTTACCGGTGGCGGGCTTTGGATTCAAAGGAGAGCAAATATTGTCATCCGAATGAGTCCACTGAAGGAGTTTTAAACTCGCCGTCATGAAAGAAAACCTGCTCAGATGGGAACTGGCTTAATATGCAAAAAAGAAAAAAAACGACAAGGTATAGAGCGGCACCGCTAAGTGGACGACAATCAGTCACTGTCATCGGTTCGTTAATTCGGTAGCGAAGATTTTGGAGCATTCGGTGTGCTGGCGATCGGGCGGAGAGGGTGGGTGGGGTTTAGGATTTTGCTGAGTTTATCGGAAGTTGTAATCAGAATGATTTATTGGTTGCACGTCAGTATGGGATATGGGAGAAATTGAAGATATGTGATGAAATGCATTGCTTTATGAAATTGTAAACGAATGTAATAATATTAAGTTGGATAACCGTTCACATATTCATCACATTTTAACATGTTATTGCTGTTCCAAAATAAATGATTGTTACAGATTTCTTTCGATTATAACGTTTGCTAGTAGGATGAATTGAGAAGAGATGGAATGGAAAAGTGACCAAAAACTACCTTAGGCAACAGTGGTGGTTTAGATTGCACTTCACACGGTTGTATTTGAACCACTTATGCAGAATTAAAAGACATGAAACACCAGCTCTTCAAAAGTTTATATTTTTTATCGCAGGTTAACTTTTTATCACTCGGTTTACGGTGATTGTGTGTTTAGGATCAGTTATGTGATAAATTTCATTCATCGGTGTGGTAAACTGTTGTTGGGGCTCAAAAACTCGCCTGCCAAGTAAGGCATGCATTTTGGATACTGGCAGGTTTCTCATATTAATGACAATAAACCAGTTTCTCCAATCCAAGACTTTTGAGGCTGTCATCAACTTAAATAAAAAAAAACTGTGTGTATCCGCAATAATCTGGACACACCCAAAATACTGTATTCATGTGTAGGTACGTTTGTGAGGTAGCCACTATCCCTTCTAATACCTTATCATGTATGCAGCTCCTTTTAATAGCAAGATCAACTTGAGTTACTAGCCTATTAACAATACTTATTAAGCTTTCTACAGGATGGCTTGTTAAGAAGGGCGCGTAACTCTCAATGAAACTGTTGGAGTAAAATTCACAGCATTACATTCGATTCGGTATGATAAAGAAAATGATATTGTTTGTGTTCCTTGACGCCAGTTGTCACACCACTCCATTGTCCAAATCTAGCAGGAGTTTGTTCACGCAAACCCTGATGCTACCTTATTTTCTACTATATATTCAATGTCATGTAGAAGTTTATTAAATATAGTGAATTAATACTTTAATGATATAGATAATGCTTAAATGATAAAATAATATATTGATTGAATATAAGATCTTGAAAAAAATTCCAAATAAAATTACGTATCTACGGATTGTTGTCCTGCTACTATTGTAGAATGACTCAGGTATTGTGAACATGGATGCTAAGACAATGCCACTACGAGGCATAAATTGAATTTTAAATTATTTTAAAAAACTTGGAATTCCATGGAGATATGAAACTATAGAGATATCCTTAAAGTTAACCAAAAAATTTCGATTAGCTGTTCCGATTCCTTGCATTGCAATAACTTTTTTAAGTGAATCCTATAAACAAATTTGATGAAATGAATTTTAATGCCATAATAGCATAACATTAGACAATGAAATGACGTAATAAAATAAAAGCATTGAAAAAGTATTATGCAAGACAGTAAACGATAGTAGAATGTATAACCGTAGGTTAACTGATCACCCACTCATCGAAAGACTTCAGTTGTTGCAATTTCTGTAGGATTAGGATCTAGTAAGATTAGTATTTGTATTCACAATAACAATTAGAGAACCTTAAATGCGTATGTACAAAATACCAATATGTATGTTCTAATAGTCAGCTTAAAACATAGTAGATCATTAAAAAATAGAGATAAAATTTCAATTAGAGATCTATGATGTTTTTAGAAGAGCAACAAATTTACAAAATAAAACTCTTCATTCTGTTCTAGTTTTCTTTGAAAGATCATAATTTGAGTGACTGAAAAGCCCTGTTTGATGATTTCTGAAATAAATGGTTTTTCTGATCATTACGCCACTACCAAAGTAACAAATTCAATTTTAAAGTACACTTGAAGAAGTTTTCAAGACTCATTTGATAAAACCACGCATAAAACTAGATATTCTACATAACATCGATAAAACAGCCATAAAACCCTCTTAAGTTCCAAAAGGCCCATACTACAGGAGGTTCTCAAGACTATTTCCCAAGGTTCGCTTGAAACTTGATAGTTTTATCGGTATGTACATACTTGTAATGACATTCAAGACATACTTAAAACTATGATAAAACTACCACAAGTTATGATAGTTTTATGATTTTCCTCTTTAAGAACACCTCCAGTCCGTCACAAATATGCTTCGAAGATTCCATTTTTCGATTCGTTCTGCTGAATGAGGATTTTTTTTTGTTTATGGTTGAGTGGAAGCTACTATAATTTTCTTCCAAAGTGGATACGTATGTAAATTAATTGTTAAATTGACCATAAATGCATCTGTTTTTTGCCTGCCACAGATGATTTTTTCATACGACATTCAGTTTATTGGTGTTTTATAACATAAAAGTTCGAAAATTTTAACGCGCCTCTTGAATTATTGCTAGAATATTGACTTATTTAAAAAATAAAAAAAATAGTTGAAAATTCAACAATTAGGTGACAAGGCTGATAAATTGTTTGATCTTGAATAAATAGTGTCTACAATCCATTTTATGTTTCAAAATGTATTTTAAACAGCATTGTTTGTTCGTACCATTGGAAAAATGAGAGTTTTGTTGCATACTTATGAAAATGGCTACCGTTCCGAGGGAATTCAGAATAGCTACGCTCGCCATTTTTACAGTGGTTTTATCTAAAACTACCATAAAACGCAAATAAAACCTATATTTCTTGCACAAGACTAACCAGATTTTTTGAGGAGCGCGATAAGTTCATCTTTATTTGTTCTACTCTTGAAAAAGATGAGTTACGCTTGAACAGAACTTGTTTGAATTGCTCAAGGTAAACAAGTCTCTCGTAAGATAGCTATAAAATCAGTGTGAAAAAGGCACATCATAAACAAAGAAAACGTGACGGTGCAAATCAAAAGTGCCTATGCATAATTTTTGTTCTTAGTCATAATAACAGCTTATAATTTAATATTTTTAATCACCAGCGTAAGTCGATAAAAAACAAAAAAAAAAACAAAAAGAAAATTTAACTTGAATATGCCAACAATGGTTTTGGGAAGAATAACAGATAATAAATATTGCCTGGAAGGCGGAAACATCAGTTGAGTGAAAATTGATTTTTCCTCTTGATCTATATGCTAAACCTAACGTCGGATGAAGTGCGCTGTGTAGTAGATCACTGAGCAATTCCAGCGCACCACCTCCGACTTAAGATTTAACGGTGGTGGACATACGATAACGCATGGCGATAACACACTACCTGGGACGTTAGGTTTAACTTGCACAATTGGCATAAAATCAATAATCATGAGAGTCATGAGTAAACTGGCGACACATTGCACCATTTAATTTGATTCGTTACAAAAAAATAGGACGCATAACGCATAGACCCTTCTGATAAGTTAGTCTCAGTAGGCTGCGATTCTAATGGAATCTAGCGATGGATAAAAAATGGTCGTTGGTGGCTGGAAGAAGGAGTATTCAATATATTGGATAGGTTTTTATTGAATTTCCGCTTGAACGAACCACTTTTTTATATTTTCTTTCACCTATGGGCGTCCATTGTTCAGTTTGTTTATTTTTTACATAATGTTCTTTCTCAAGAGTATGTGCTCTTATTCGAAACCAAATGGTTTTAAGAGCGTTTTATGGCAGCATTTTCAAGATACATTCACCTTGAAGAAGAATGTCATAAAACCTTCTCAAAACTTTTATCAGGTTTTATGAAAGTTACAAAACGATGTCTTGAGAGAGGACTCAAGTATCTTATAAAATTACTTATACGGTGAATTACACTTATAAATGATGTAGTTTTATGGAGGTTTCTTCAAGTGTTCTTTAATCACTCTTAAGAACTGTTAAACAATTAAAACCACCTTAACTTGGAAAATGCCCTGATAAAACCAAATGATCTCCATAATGCTTTGATAAAACTACCATAAAACATGAATAAAATCAATTTGCATTTGAATTGTTATTCGGGTAATCAAAATATTTAAATTTAATCCTATACTGCTAACAAGCACATGCTGAAGTGTTGAAAAACAAATTGAACATTTATTGCTTGTTATATTGCTTCAGGTCTTGAGATAAACGGGTTTCAAATAGTAAATACAGTGGAAAACCCTATTTTTTTCGTCCTGGGTATGACCAGGCCCTACGTTGTGATTTGACTTTGAGATACGATGATGATAGGCAAACGAAAACAACGGACTACTTTGGTTGATGATAATTTATTACTACAGAGAGGCAGCTTACCAGCTCGTTGGGTAGAAGACAATAACATAACTAGAACACCACTAAACTATACGGGGCGATGTGTCCGTTTTATAGGGGACACGAAGTACGGATGTATAGTGCCATGCGCGTCGTATCATTACAATGGTGCAAAGATACGGCGCGCCAACAGTGATGTTCCACGCTGCCCACTTTAGCTGCAGTAATAGCACTCAGCTGTTTGCTTGTAAAAACAATACACATTTCTGGGGGGACGCCTGTTTGGTGCTATTCAACCAACAGCAAGCACGCTGTGTGCTGTTTGAGATCGAACACTAATTGATATAATACTAGCTGACCCGGCGAACTTTGTTCCGCTTTAACCGATTTTATGATTCAAATAATTCCGAGAATTCATTATTTAAATTTTTTCAAAGCAACTAAAAGACAGGCTTGGCTTGTTAGTCACCTAAGTTTTTTTATCGCTCATTCGCAATCGATAACAGATAACGAAATTCAAATCATCGACATCCTTATTTTACGCTGCAAAAATCGCACGTGCACTTAGCCTAATCGAGGTTTTTATAATTCTGGACGCTGTTTGGGAAAACACTCGTAATGAGTTCCTCTTTTGTCGTTGTGGAATTACAGAATTTCGGCGGGAACAAATCAGTTCCGTGGAAACGTCAGCAGATACTACTCCATTACCAATCAACAACATTTGATTCGAGAAAATCTTGGCAGACGGATCGTTTTGCAAGGCAAGTCGCATATTTGTCGTCAACTCTAGCTTCTTTACATATCGCCACAAATCCGAAAGCTTAAGGCAAGCGTTTATTTCATCGTGTGCATAGATTGATCGAAAAATAGTGAAAAAGACCGAAGTACATATTCGGATTGTTTTGATTTTTTGACAGTTCAGACATATCACGGCTACCAAATTGAATGCAATACCTCACTGATTGCAGAAATATCTGTGAAGTTATCGAAGTCACGCTGAGCTTCACTTGAGTGATCGTTCACGAATAACACACTTTATTCAAAGTCAAATAAATAATGCTTAAAAAGTAATTGGAATGCAGCATCAACAGCAGATAAAAAAGAACACTTGTGAAAATGCGAAATGTCAGGCAAGCATGGGAAAAATCGCTTCACTCTGCACTTATTTCTCACTCATACGCATACACCGCAGAAGTAAGCGTTACCACGTTTGTGTTATTCCGATTCTGTTCATTACTACTCTGTTCATTCGTAGCAAACAGAATTGAGCAAAACTGACAGCTGATCGTATAAGAATGAATCGGACGGTGCAGTGTGGATGATTTCTCGAATCCATTCAGTTTGACTTAGGTGATCACTTATTTAATCACACTCACTTCTTTAAACCATACCTAAAACTTAATTTAACATTTCAAATCATGTTCTAACATGATGTTAAGCAATCTAATACAACATAAAAGCACATAAAGCATGCTCTGATCATTCCAGCTGATTGCATTCACTGAGACAAATTAATCTCGTTCGGTGTATTCAATCGCTTGAGTTCATTCATTCAGATATAACGTCAGCTTAAAATTTGTTTCGCATGATTCTGTTTTCTCGTTTATTCTTTCTACAGTGTTCGTTCTCGAAGATTCGTGTAGAATCATTCGATAGGAAACATCACACACCTTCAATATTCTATTAGAATCATTCGATAGGAAACATCACACACGTTCACTATTCTATTAGCAACCGAACTATTTCATGCGAGAGAATGAATTTTCCCAGGCCTGATGTCAGGTGGACTATCAACGTCATTTACGATCCATGTCAAGGATAACTCGATCAAAACGGGAAAAACCAAACATAATGTATGGAAAATCTATCATTTATGAAGTTTATATTTTTTCCATAAATTTGTCCAATTTTTTAAAAATGTTCCTTGGGCGCAACCGAACAGGACAAAAAAAAGTACACTTAAATCGGACGATCCGTTCTCGAGTTATGAGCGGTCTTACGTATGCCACTCTGTTTTATACATACAGATTACCACAATAGAACTGTCTCCTAGCTTCGGTTCTTGACAATGAATCCCTACTGAGCCTGTGCGGCACGTCAAGCGGGCTAGTTTATCGCCAGGGCATTTAAAACACTGTAGTTTCCAAGATATTGTAGCCACGAGTGAAATTTTTCACACAAACTAGGCAAAGATCTGTACTTAAAATCGTTTTGACATTTCATGAGCAGTGTTTAAAATAGCGGCGTCATAGCCGTCATGAAGTCCTAACCTATCGATTCGCCAACTCATATAACACTTGAATTTTCTTAAATTTACCGTCCACAGTGCATTGCAATTTTTTTTTTTTGAAAATATTAGACGTGCTGATTGGGCTACGGATACAAACGTGAACAAAAAAAAAGCAATAGAAGAACCAGAACCATTCTATTAGAACAGTGGTTCGAAAAAAGGCCCACAACCGCAATGATAAACAGAATTTGGCAACAAAATCACGGGTACGTAAACTGACTATTGCAATTGTTTGACGAAATATTCATGTGTCATTACGGCTAGGAAGATATTGAATAAAGGCCAAGATTGCCCATTTTACTGCTATAGACAGAAAAGACTGCAAAGTTTTCTAAAAATTACATCCATGCGATTTTTTCGAATGAACTCTAAGCAAATAGCATGTAAAATTAAGTCTACTTTGATTAACATTAGCATCAGCATTAGCATTCACGTTTGAACACCTCTTGGTTGGGGCTACGTTGAGAAATAATTCGTTGAAGACATTGTTTGTCACCCTGAAACGGAACCAGTTACTGATATGTTTCTTTATGCAATAATCATGCTTCGTAAAAAAAATTATTTTTAGGCACTGGAAGATATATCATGAATCCTAGAGGGTTTGAGCTGTTTAGTGGAATACTTGTAACTATAATTTAGAAGAAAAATTAGTAATCTCCATTTAATTCCAACTACCTTTGCTTATCTTCGACAGATACGTTAATTGCCAGTTAATTGCTTCGTTCTTTTTAGTTTTTGACAGTTATTGACAGTTAATTGCTTCGTTCTTTTTAGCTGCTTTAATTCTCAGTCAGTAATCAGGTGTTTTTTAGATTAAGCTCTGGATTTTACTTTTCCACTCTTACCGTTGCTTCTGATACAATAGCCTGCTTTGACAAATGTTCATGCTCCGAACGGGTATAAGAGTTACTTTCATTTAGATGGACTGTAGCAACGCTGGCGTTCACACAGATCGCTTTCGACCACTTCCAGGTTTTCTTGGTACTGTTGGTAGTCCGATTGTTGCCTTGTCTCGAAACTCGAACATTTTACAAGAACCATGATACCCGAAACCGATTTCTGGGATTGAAGAAATCTAATGAGTGCATTCTTTACGTACATTTTTCACAAAATATTGCTGAATCTCAACAAATACACGAATCTGTTTGCAAATAATAACTAACTCCTGAAGCAAAATTTTGTAAAACTAGGTTGACGACTTGAGTGGTAATATAGTATTAGTGGGTTGTGTGTGTTTTCTGTGTACTATCTAACACGCATTGACCGGCATTCGTATTATGGAACAAAACTGTTTGCAACAATCCTTTAAGTGACATATGAATGCAGCTCTAATCCGGGAACTAGAACCTGATAGCTCAACTGCAGATCCAGCAGTCTATCCGGCAATCTGCCTGAAAGCCATTCCAGAAGTTACTTTCACATACAATGAGCCTTGCATGTTAACAATACCGATATCATTTGGATAGGGGTACTGCAACCAATTAGGTCCAAATCAAAAATCAATTCATCTGCTCTCATATGAACTGAAAATGAAAACAACCTTGACGGACAGACCAATTATCTTCGTGAATTTGAATTTAGAAATGGCAGTATTCTCTTGACCAGAGCAACCGATGACTTTCGAAGTCGTTATTTGCTTTTGTTCATTCGACTTTCGATGGACGTTCATTATGGCCTGTGCTGTTATCAACATCAATATTCAATTTCATCTAGATGGGGATGATTTTGAATATCAAATGAAAAAAACAATTTTTGTTTTGTTCAATTCATGATGTGTATTTTTTTTTGTCGCAGTTGAATAGGTATCAATTATCACAAGTTGTAATTATGATAATAGAGGGCAATAAGATTCTGCGGTTGACACCATTCAAAATAATCATTTTAGTTAAATGGAAAATGACTTTTTGTTTGATGATCACTTGCGATTTTAACAAAACTGCCCTGGAAACTGAAACTCTAATGAGTTTCAAGCAACGTGTAGTCGTAGAGGCATACTGAGTTGATTTGTTCATCGCCCTTGATTTTGACAGCTGAAATTTTTAAAACAAATAAAATTAATTTGCACTAACTCGAATTTCTTTTCATTGCGTATGTTAGTAAGTGATAAGAACAGACACTGACTGCAACAAACTGCCAGGTTTGGAAATGTTAAATTTGAAATACAGGTAAGTATCTAGTATTTTTTGAAGACATGTTTTTGTTTTATATATGAAATCAGATTGATCTCATCCATGACCACGTCGCGAACCTCGCAAGCTTGTTCATTCGTAAAAATGAAAGTTTTCGACGATGATTCGTAATGAATTTCATGCGACAAAATCAGACAAAATTTAACGTTGCTAAACTCTTCATTAAATATGCAACTAGCAAAACAAAACTCTGTACACTACGTGGTTGATGCATCTGAAACGAAGTATCAGCCTTTCAACTTTGGCTTCGTTTGATGTTTCTGACCAGCAAATGGCCTTTTTTTCATTGTACTGGTTTTCTTATTTTTTCACTCCACACAGGCAGAACTCAAAATCTCCCGCTATGTGGAGATTCTATAACTAACTTTAAAACTGCCATGAATCATCAATTCACTCGTGGCAAACCGAAAAAATACTTTTATTTAGTAATTCATGTCCAGGTACCACAATACTAGCACTAACAAACCAAATTATGCTGATATAATTCTTCTTCCGGGTGCGGGGGTGAAGCACAAAAAAAACGAGAAATACTACTGAGCGAACAAATCGAGAGGAATAAAAGGAATATCGTGTGAAAATTTGAAGATATTATTGCAAATTTCATACGATTCTCTATTGGAAAGAATGTCATAGAACAATCGGATGAAAATTTTACTCACAGAAAAAAAAAAGTTGCAATCAGGATTCCAACCACGAACCTCGGGATCCAGAGATGAGCCACAATCTCATGAGGCTATACACGCTTGTTAAGTGATTTCGATTTAAAGTGAATAAGAGGCATGTTTTTCTCGAACAATGCAACAATAATCATTTCATACGATTTCTTGTGGCATGAGTCTGGGACCATTGCTTTGTGGTTCATAGTTCCGGTCGTATAGAAATCGAACGGATAATTTCCTGAGTGCACCGACATTTTGGGAGAGAATCGATTGTATTCATTACGTTTTACTCAAAACAAGTGAATTCACTACGTTTCACTCATATCATATTATTTCACTGTTTGTTTATGTTGAATTTCGAATTATGGTTCGATTTTCTTCCGCGAATATGACGCAAAACAAAACACGTTTCAAAGCACCGCTTGCTGCGATCAAGCCTGAAGTTACTAAGTAAAGTTAGATCAAAATTCCATTCTTTCACTCCGGAAATTTCACGTGAATCTGTAGAACAATATTGCAGAGTGACTTTAATATTGGGTTTGGTCACAAACCAAGCTTATTTTATTATTTTCAAATGACTAAAATATTTACCTGCACTTAGTAATTCAGAAAAAGCACTAAAAAATGAAAAAAGTGCCACTAAATTATTAAGGCCTGTGCCAACAAAAAATGTGTGATCAGCATTAAAAATTTAGGAATGAGCAATAAAAGATGAGAAAAGATCTTCGGATAATCTAATTGTGACCGGTAAATCTGTCAAATAAAGCAACAGCTATTAGTATATGTGCAATTAAATATGGCAGAATTTCCGCCAAATTATGTAATTTGAGCACTAAACTATTCGCATATGTCTTTTAATTTTATTGGATTTTCCCATAAAAACAGTAAAATGAGCAATGGATAAATAAATAACCTCAATAAAAAAACTCAAATGTCCCTATCTTTAAATACAAAAATAATTTGATATCGTGAAAACTTTCCCATGAAATAAGCAAAAACACCATTTAAAAACGGAATGGGTTCCTGAGAGCAGAATACAAATTCATGCATAAAATTGGGAATAAGCCATAAAAAGTTGTGATGTGTTTTAGGACAAATTGCAAAGTGGTAAAATGAGCAATGAATATTCAATAATGTGCAATAGGCAATGATATTTTTGCTAATGGACTAATGAACGTATACATTCCAAATAAAAGTTGTTGAGCTACTAAAACTGATATTTTTAACAAATTATAGGTATGTTGAGATTACCAATAAGACTGTCACTTGTATTGAAAAAAATATTGTCGGTAAGGAAGATCATTTAATGTGATCACTACTTATAAATACGGTTGAAAAATGTGTCCATGCCAAGGGAAAGTACAAAAATCAACCTGTGATAATTTTGAAATGGTCATCAAACCCTTATCAATGTTTAGGCGCACAAATCAAAACAGTAATCGTAAATAAAAAATATTTGGGCAATTTTATAATATAAAGCAGTACTTAAAAAAAGACTACTCATTTGAATGGCTTACATTTTTCAAAGAAGATTGGTAACAACGCCAGTAAATTCTTATTATTTACGAACAAAGTTTGTCGTTCAAACGTCCTTGTACTTGATTTACTCATCCACCACACCGCGATTACACACAGTCGGAAACCTGTGTAAAACTTCGCAACTTACTTTTATATTGAGCGGTTCCCGATGCAATCTCTGGGCAATAACAATTAGCCCTTTCGGATGATCGGAGTGGCGTTCGGATGACTTGACGCCTAGTGCTTGCAGGGTGCCGGCGGTTTAACCAAGTTTTTTTTTCTTCAAAATGACGATTACCCGTTTGAAAACCTCATGAATGTTTAGGAACAGATAGAAGCTGGTATTTCTGGACGTTGTCTCCATGATAAGGACTTCCAGTTTTTACTGATTAATTTCTTAGGAAGTTATGAAGGGGTTATTCTAACAAAAATATATCAAGGGATTTCCAAGGGATTATCAATGGCTACCAAAAAGAGTGTAGGGGATTGCTTTAAGAGGTTCAACCAAAATAACAAGATCGTTTGCTTTTTCAAAGTCAGATACCTTCAGTTTATCATACATTTGAGAATATTCTGATTCTGAACATCTGATTCCAATTCATCATCCAATTTCCAAGAATCAGCACTGAATCTTATTCTAATGACCCTGTATAGGTTTTTCGTTACAGCAGCTTTTTTCATCCTAATATTTATGTTCCTTCACCTTAACAAAACGCCAGTTATGACAACTTTCTTAAGTTCATGGAGGCTCCTTACAACGTTTGTAATGCACCGCAACTGTGAAATCGTTAAATGTTGGAAAAATAACCTACTAACTAATTAAAGTTGATATGTCCTCATTCACAGACTGTTCAATATGGCATACATTTTTTCAATTCTATTTTTATTTTTATCTGGACGATTTGACCTAATCATTAGGCCAGTTATAGGTATGTTATTTTTCCATAAGTTCATTGCGCATTTTGAATTTAGAAATGTCCTTTGCTTTGATTAATTAGAAAAATGTTTGATGTTTCATCGCAAATTTGGTGAGAATTTACTGGCGTTGTTACCAATCTTCTTTGAAAAATGTAAGCTATTCAAATGAGTAGTCTTTTTAAAGTACTGCTTTATATTATAAAATTGCCCAAATATTTTTTATTTCCGATTAATATTTTCATTTGTGCGCCTGAACATTGATAAGGGTTTGGTGACCATTTCAAAATTATCACATGTTGATTTTGGTACTTTCCCTTGGCATGGACACATTATAATTTGTTAAAAATGTTAGTTTGAGAAGCTTTATTGAATATTCATTGCTCATTTTACCACTTTGCAATTTGTCCTAAAACACATCACAACTTTTTATGGCTTATTCCCAATTTTATGCATGAATTTGTATTCTGCTCTCAGGAACCCATTCCGTTTTTAAATGGTGTTTTTGCTTATTTCATGGGAAAGTTTTCACGATATCAAATTATTTTTGTATTTAAAGATAGGGACATTTGAGTTTTTTTATTGAGGTTATTTATTTATCCATTGCTCATTTTACTGTTTTTATGGGAAAATCCAATAAAATTAAAAGACATATGCGAATAGTTTAGTGCTCAAATTACATAATTTGGCGGAAATTCTGCCATATTTAATTGCACATATACTAATAGCTGTTGCTTTATTTGACAGATTTACCGGCCACAATTAGATTATCCGAAGATCTTTTCTCATCTTTTATTGCTCATTCCTAAATTTTTAATGCTGATCACACATTATTTGTTGGCACAGGCCTTAATAATTTAATGGCACTTTTTTCATTTTTTATTGCTCAAATCTCTCTTTTAATTGATGATTAATTATGCTGCCATTTTCAAATCATGCTTAGGCCTAAAAGATGAGTAGATAACTATTGCTACATTTTCAAACTTTTTTTTTTAACTTTTAAATACTTGGCCGATATGAACCAAATTTGGACTAATTTCTCTTTACAGTGTATTGTTAACATCCACTCAGCTGTAAAATTCTAGAAAAAATAGTCAAAAAATCAGAAGTAACGTTTGTAAACAATGAATTCTAGCGTATATTTCGCGGATCTACTTGCTCCCACAAAATAAAAATAACACCAGAAACAGATACAGCGAGTTATTACCTTCGCGTTGGTAGTGAATATAGATGTTAGCACCCTGGTATTTCCAGAAAATTAACATCTTTTGTCATTGTTATTAATTGTTACTTTCGACCTTTTGACGATTTTGTCTAGAGTTGATAATGAGATTCCTGTCTAGATGGAAGAAAATCAGCAAACCGTTCGCGAAAGGATTTTATTCACCCACATGCAAAATCGTGGGTTGTCGCATCACGCGTTGGGAAAATCAATCGACCTTCTCAAGAGTTCTCGAAAAATTTTAGATACGAATGACAGAGGACCACAAAAACCGGAAAGGTCCAAACTAGACAAAAACCGGGAACTTGGCCAAAAAACAAGATTTCGAGAAGGTCGAGCAACGATCCTGTTTGAAAAAATACAAGGTGCAAAACTTTTTAAATCGGGACAAGAATATTTTACGTGTCTGACCGTTTCAAGCGGAAAAAGCTGTCGAAATTTGCATCAAAGTACCTGATTTGGTAGGCCATATGCACTTGGAAAACGGAGTGAACCATTTATGGGCAAAGCTGGCATGATCGTTGAGGTTAAGAAAACTGTGTGCATCAAAATTGGGTTTTGCGGCTAATTTGGTGGATTTGGTACCGATAGACATGAACCCATCAAACTGTCCTGAACTTCATCCGATCGAATCCTATTGGGCTATGGTGAAGCGTGAACATCGGAAATTCAAAGGGAAGACAAAGGACAAAAGTGAAATTATGGGAAAAAGTTGGAAAAAAACTGAGATAAAAATACTCGAAACGATTGAACAGGCTCTGATAGAGGGCGTTGTTTGCAAATGTCGAGCATTTTAGTCAAATTTATTCCAAAATTTCACCGATGTAAGTAAGCTAGAATTCATACACATAATGAACTAATATTTATATATTGCTTCATTTTGATAAAGCTATCGATTTATCAATCAATCTAAAGTGTTGTAATAATTATCGACTCACTCTTCAATGGTACATACTTTAGAACACAATTTCTGTAGAGATCTTTCCAAGATGCTTCCAATAACAAGATTTATAATTTCAATGCACGCGTCTCATAAAATATTAAATCTTATGTAAAGTAACCAGTAATCTACCACGAACAATTATGATCTCCCGTTTGCATAAACACATCTTACAACCTGCTAACCCACCTTTGGAATGCAGTCGCTTTAAAACACTCAAAACCCCAAGACAAACTCCGCTCATGCCGAAACCCGGCATCAAAAACCACTTGTAATGAATTAATTAAGTGAACCGAATCCCGTGACTCTGCCGGCTGAGGGAGATTCAATTAACTGCACGTTCCAGCAATCGCCAACCTGCAAACCTCTTTCGTGTTTCTCTATTTTGGAATCATTTGCACGAACACTGCTCGCTGAAGTTCACATTTAATAATAAAGAGCAGGTAAATCTATTTGACTTGCAACCATTATTGCCGAACCGAAGGCAGCAGGCAGGGGAACCAAGGATCGTCGGCGGAGATAATCTGACTTATGTAAGATTGGAGCGAAATTGAAATCAAAGTTAAATAGTTTAGCAGCGCCCCCGGTCTATCCTGCTGCAGCTTTCCTTCTGGTCCTTGGTCTTGGTTGTTGGGCCGGATCGGTGGCTCCGTCCAGAGACAGCCAGTTGCATATGATTTAAGTTATGGCATTTGGCTGATTACGAATGATGGTGGCTCATAGTTGAGTGGTACGGTGCATGAATTATTCCACTTTCCTTCGAGCTCAGGCAGCAAGAGATGCGGGTCGACTAGTTTCCTCCGAGGCGCGAGGAAACAACGGAATCTGCTATAGATTCTCCTTAGTGAGCACCCGCGCGCGTATGACCGTCATCGTGATCGGAGGCACGGGCGCAAACGAACGCGAATAGTAAAATGTTGTGATTTTTTTTTCTTTTTTGATTGAATTAAATTACAGAGTGGATAAATAATAGCTTTTCGCAAAATAAAACCGCTTTCGGGAGGGTGGTCGGAACTACAGTCATACCTCGATGTATAGAAACCTCGATAAAACGTAACTCGATGTAAACCAACTTTTATCTCGATATAAAGCAAATTTTAAAAAAATGGGGAAGTCCTTATAAAAACATCAATTCAGAAACTGGTTTTGAGTTTTATGGGAGAATTTTAGATTTTTTAGAATCATTGTTACCGAAATCTGTGAAAATATATTTTGAGAACAAACATATGTGCTCGACGAAACATATGTACTCGACAGCTATAAACAGATTCCTGGTTGGCTTTTTGAACCGCAATGCAAAAGAAAGTCATTGCTAAATATTTCCGGACAAATAAGGTGTCCAAATTTGCGAAGACGTATTTGATTTGGCAGGCCATATGTAGTTGTGGTCGAAAATCTAAAACTTTCATCTCTACCGGCACTATCAATAAGGATGTGTTCGAGAAAAAATGTCTGCAAAAGCGGTTGCTACCGTTTATCAGAAGCCACGACTCTTCAGCTCTGTTTTGGTTTGATTTGGCCTCTTATCTCTATGCGAAATCCGACCTGGAATGGTATAAAGTACAAAAGGTCAAATACGCGTCAAAAACAGCCAATCCACCAAACTGTCCAGAACTTCGCCCAATAGAGAAATACTGGGCTCTAGTTAAGCGGAAACTCTTCGAAACTAATAAGAACGCAAATGGTATCAATGATTTCAATAGAAGATGGAGAATCGTCACGGCGGGCGTATCTGGGGATACCGTACGGAACCTGATAGCGGGTGTACCACAGACAGTTCAAGAATTTTACAGCAAGAAGGATTAACATACTAATCAACTGTTTCTCATGAAGATATAACACTATTATTGTGAAATAAACAATCGGTTTTGTAGAATTATGTGTAGAATAATATTTTTCTTACTGCTCTTATTTTGGTGTCCGAAATTTAATGTTGTTTTTTTTTTCAATTGACAAGAGTGTAATTTATTTCCAAATTGCATATATCCAAGCGGGTTTGAAACTTTGGAAACTCAATTATCCTTTTCATTGTTGTTCAGTCATTTGTTATTAACTACTTGTGGTTCAGGAAGACAATACGGATTCGTTCCTTTGTCACCCTCTGGGGAAATTTCGTCAACTCAGCCACTAAAGTATTAAAGTGCACACGACCAGATCTGTTCTTAACCATTAACCCCTTCAGGCCCACCAACAATCACGAATGTGTAAAATTACTCGCTTCCGTACAAACACCATCACTGTGTGACACAACATGGTAAAATATATCTGAAAACAGGAAAGAAATCAATATGCTACGACCAACTTGGCTTTAGCCATGAAACCATGAACAACAATCGTGGCCCCACACAGACAGATCAGCCCATTCATCCGAGACCCGCAGAGCCGTCGACCGTCCGGAACGGAATGTGCGCGATGTGAATGAATGATTTGAAGAGTTGCAAATATCATAACCGGATAAGCTACGGGGCAGATCAGACTCCACTCATAAGTGTGCGAAACCGGAGACAACGCCACATGTGGTGACCAATTGTACAGTACAGGCATACCTCGATATAAAGAAACTTATTTTATTTTTCTTTTTCGATATTAGAGACTCGGTATTTTCCATGAAGCAAATATTTATAAGAATGAAGTGTGTCGATAATGTATTCACAAATTTAGCTGAAAATTTGTTATTTTGTTTATGTAGAATTAAAAATGCTATTGCCATATCAACTGTTCTGAAAATAGCAACCGTCACGAAATTTGGACAAAATTAACGTTTATAACTTATTTAATGTTCTATAAAATTTTCGAGATGTTTAAAAAAAACTAGGTTAGAAATTAAAAAAACGGTAAGTTTCCACATTCGTTCAGCAGTATTGAAGCTGCGCTCCGGTGGGGTGGAGGATGTACTGGGGAGCAACTTTTGGACAGGTAGTTTATGGCTCAGCAGGCTGTTTCTAGCATGCCGTTAGTTAGGCGACTGTTGCTAGGCATCCATTGAATATGCAGTCATTTGCTAGGCAGTCGGTTGACCAAGCCAGTGTGGTGTGCTTGTAGCCAACCATAAGGGGCGAAATCAGTCGTGTGAATGTAGTTCGCCTCCCCGCGGTGCACCTTGGTCTCCGTCCCACTGAAACCTTGGCAGGCCTCCAGTACGTTGCATTCTCCACCGCAGTAGGCTCAGATGACTCTATACCTGTCTTACGCTGATCCGTCTCTGAACACGGTTCCCCATGAAGGGCCGTGTCAACCCTAGCATGGCCTTTCTGCATGTATAGACAACCATGGGATCACAGTAGTAACTACTCTACGTGGGCTTGGATAGCGGCTGGAGGGGGACCCAACAACATGGAGGAAACGAAGAAAATCCAGGAAAAAGCGGATCCGTTCGCTAAAGGCGGCCTAGTGAGGTCCCCACCGCGTAAAACAGTGGGATCTGGTGTGAGCGACACGTGCGGTAGTGTTACGGCATCCGATGCAGGTGTCACTAAGCTGGGCGTGGCCATGGATGGGCCAGGACTCATTCGGGTCATAGATAGGATGCGGGAAACCCTTCCTAAAGTGCTGTAGGTGTATGAGAAATTGCCCAAGTAACACACAGAACATCTTTTTTACTTTTTTCACTGCTGCAAGTGATAAACACTTTATTAGTGTGTTTAAAACATGGTTGCATACATTTATAATACATGACCAGGACAAGATTTTATTGGCAGTTCTATAACCGGTTGAAATTACATTACACCAACTAATGACGATGAAAATTGTGGACCAACGGGAAGCATCCCGACCAAAAGGGAACAACAAAATTATTTCAAGTTTTGTTATTCAGTTACGCTGTTTTCATAATAGAGTTTGTTAGAATTTAGATCGTGGATGTTGTTAAAATAACTGAAATTCTAACAAAAAATCCTCTAGAGATAACAAAATTATAGCAAACTATGATATACATATAACATAAATATAACAAACTTTGTTACAGTTTTGTTACGATGTAGCAAAATCATATCAGCTAGTGTTAAAATTAATTTGCTTTCTTTACGCAGCTTGTGCCTCCCTGGGCATTATATCATAATGCAAAAGTGTCATTATATCAGTATGTTTTATAATTATCCACATGAAAATGTTTTAAACAAATTTACATCATAATCAGTTAGTCGTAACAAGGTTTGTTATAATTTTGTAATTTTTATGTTATACGCTTCTGGTCAGGATATCATATATCCTCAGAGTTTACTTTTCAACAATCTGAGTTGGCTTAGCAAAAAAGCAATTCCAAGCTTGGTGATATTATATTTTTGTATGAGGATAATTTTTTTCCTTTTAATGTTTTATAAAGCTTCACTTTTTGCACTTTTTGCATCAAATTAAAATTCGAAATAAAGTATTATACTCCAAAAATTAAAACCTGTTTTTGCCATTTAACAGTACTTTCAACTTGTTTAATAAGAGCTGTGTTGCTTGGGTGGACGCGATTATTGACTTTACGTCATCGGGTAACAACATTGCAAAGGACCTCGAACAGAGCCTTCTTAGGCTACGCATGACAGAGCTGGCTGCAAGCAAGGAGAAGGAATAGCTGGAGGCCAAGCTCCTAGCTGCTGAGCAAAGTGCCAAAGAGTTGGCATGGCTAGCAGCCACCGAAAGGGCAAGGGAATAGCCTCGAATCAGACCCAGACGGAAGCATCCGTCTCGGTCGGAGACTACATCCCATCTACCATGGGGGTAGGGATCTCTAAGAGGGCTAGGCAGTCCCCTGGCGAAACGGCACCTGGCGCTTCTGAGAAGCGGGTAGTGTCGGACGCCCTCGTAGGGAAACGAACCTACGCAAACGTGGCGGCCGGGCCAGAGGGTCCATCCTCGCGACCAGCTCCGGCTCTCCGCAAAAAAGAGGTCCCGGTGCTAAGCCCAGCGCCAAAGGCGCGACATCTAGCTCGCGAGTTGTCTTAAGCGCTGAAGGGGCTCCGAGCGGCAGGACCCTGATAAAAACAACCATCGTTAGCACAGAAGCAGATGTTAGTGCTAAGAGGGGGACAAGCGTTGACCCCAGGAGTGGTAGAGAAAGCCACTGGAATAAGTTCCGAAAAAGGGAAACAGGACTAAAAAAGAAATAGAAAAGTGACAGATGGCCGCAAGCGTAACCGCGAAGAGGCCCTCATTGTCAAGAACGGGGTATCAAAGTATTCCGGAACGGGGAATTGAACGGCGTTGAAAGTGGCGAAGGTGAAGGTGGGATGGTTCATATGCCCGCTTAGCCTACACTAGCCGCCGAAAGCATGTTTCAGATGCCTAGAGAGTGGGTACATGACCTGGGAGTGCAAAGGCCCAAATAGGAACCACAGTTGCAGAAAGCAAAGCAAAGGTTCCCCAAAAATACTTGATGTGCGCCGGAAACCGGATAATAAGCACGTCATAGTAGCACGTCATAACCCAACTAAACCTGAACCAATGTGAGGCCACCCAGTAACTGATGTGTCAGACAGTTAATAAGTCGGCATCGAATATCGCTATAATTTCCGACCCATACCGGATCCCAGCCGGCAACGGCAATTGGGTTGCTTACAAGTCTAATATGGAGGCATTATGGACGACGGGCAAGTACCCGATTCAGAAGGTTTTGTCTACCACAAGAAAAGGTCCGCGGTTGTAAATGTAAAGGGAGTGTTCTTCTACAGCTGCTACGCACCGTCAAGATGGCTGATCGAACAGTTTTCCAATATGCTCGATCGGATGACAACGGAGCTAACTGGCCTAAACCCGTTGGTAAAAGCGGGGGACTTCAACGCTTGGGCGCTCGAGTGGGGGAGCCGCCTTATTAACCTTAAGGGCCAGATTCTTCTGGAGCCCTAAGTTTGGGTACCAAGAGTACCTACCATAGAAACGGAGTGGAATCGATAATCGATATAACATTAAGCAGTCCTGGGCTGCTTAACAATTGGAAGGTGGATGATGGCTACACCCATAGCAACCACTTGGTGGTTCGTTATTATATCGTCCACAATACAAGGCAGCGTGCGGAAGGATGAGCATTCACTCCATTCGCCCGCAGATGGAGGACGTCCTTCATTGACGTAGAGACTTCTTAAGAGGCGCTTGAGAAGGAACGAAACTTACGCGAGACGCAGGAATCTTGCGGCGAACGACTCGTTATGACAAATACACGAGCGTGCGATGCGACCATGCCGAGGGAAATCAAACCGAGGAATGAAGATCGCCGGTGTATTGGTGGGCGATGTTGATCGCCAATCTCCGATGAACATGCCTCCACGAAGAAGGAGGATGCAAATACGCGTTCAGACGCCTAGGATCGAGCGTAGAGGAGCGCTAGTCGCCGCAAAGGCCACACTAAAGAGGCAGATAAAGGCCAGCAAGCGAGTTTGCTTCGAGGGACTGTGTCAGAAAGCCAATACGAATCCATGGGGTGACGTCTATCGGGCAGTAAGTGCCAAAACAGCATATAATAGTAAATCTATAGAATGGGATGAAGTTGCATCCATGAATAGACCCAATTCGGTGCTTATAGACCGACATTATATCCACATCTCTTGAAAATCTCCGACTTTATAAATTGCGTTGTGTAACATTTTCCGATACATACTACCAAACGTCTTATTAAACTCATCTAACCATGTATATTACTAGTTGAATATCGCTTGTAACGGTTGCATTAAAAAATGGACTTTTTTCGGATGGTGATAAAATAAAAACTAAGACAGATAATTGCTTTTGATAAATTTCCCATCGAAGGTAATTCTTAAAAACTTACTTGCAAAAGAAATTCTACGCCCTTGAGAGCGGTCTTCCGGCAGTTAACAGAAACATTTACCATGACAGACGCTATTGAGTTCTTTCTTCGTTTTATTTATCAATTCCTCCTCAGTTTTCGCGACAAAATTGTTGGAGTAGATCTTACGCTTCAGGTTCTCCCAGAAATGCTCGATGTGACGCAGCTGGGGGACGTTGGGCGGATTCGCCGACTTGGGTAGCGATATTCAGCCTCTCCATCTCCTCGAACGATCGCTTCGAGTAGTGAGTCGATGCCAGATCCGGCCAGAACACCGCGTCTTTGCCTTTATGGTATTTCTTGATGAACGACGCATCTTCCGGCAGGCATTTTGTACTATAAATTTCCCAGTTCACGGCCAGTCCGGAGCGAAAGAAGAGTGGCTTTGACATCCCCTTCTCGCTGATTTCCAGCACAGCAGTACATTCTTGGGGAACTTGATGTGTGAAATGAACTTCACCTCGGAGCTCGCATGCTACGTGGGAGAAGTAAAATACGAAGTGTCCTGCCAGTTGTTACCATCCAGGGTGAGATAGGTCTCGTCGTCCATCACCACCGCCACGTCGCGATTTGCCGGGAAAATCGAGTTGACCATCTTATTCAGCCGCTGCCGCTGCATCATTGCCTGCAGCTCCGAAACCAGTGGACGCGTCTTCCGCTTCCTGACATGTATGTTCATGTTCGCCTGGTACTTTTTCACTGTTTGGCGGGTTGAACCAACCTCTCGGCCAAGCGCATGCAACGATGCAGAAACTTTTCCCTCGGACCTCCTCTTCAGCATCCTTTGGTGCTTCTTGTCGTTCAGGGTCGTCGGCCGTCTGGAACCGGGCTTTCTTTCGATACTCTGATTATTGTTTAATAGTGCCAAGATGTTGTAGATGCCGGAACGGGCGTATTCGTTGTCCACAAAGTGCCACAAGATTTCCGTTTTCGACGCGGTGGGGTGCCGTGTTTTGAACGCGCACACTTCTGAATGGATTTGCTTCACTGTTTTTGATATCACGGTTAGAGTTCGATTGATAGAGCTGTCAAATATTGTCTGCTGTCTCATGGGTTACTATGATTGATGCTGCATGGGTAGTTTCGTCAGTGTGGGTGAAGGTAAACCCATGAAAAATCGGCATTTTTTGTCCATTGTTTTTAATGCAAACGTTATACGTTCGAGCCTGGATGCCGCATTGTGAGTAATGTACGTGGGTGCGGAGATTGTGGGGTACAGTTTTAGCCAGACATCGTGAAGCTGAAGCTTCTGTACGGTCGCCTGGAGAGCAAGACTATTGTTTGCGCCCGTTGAGTCGCACGGACGAAGCACGCAGTTAAAATCACCAGCGAGGAAGACGTGTTGAGTCTTGAAACGAAGTTAATATGCCATCGTGCCGTTGAAAAAACGTTTTCTTTCCACACGCAAAACTGTCCTCGGTGGCGCGTAAACCCTTCGTTGACTGGTACACATTCCAGACAACGTTGAAACCCCGGAGGTAGAGCTACCCATTCTCCTCCTGACCTCCTGAAGGAAAACAACACCTAGCTCTAGCGATCGAACGAAGGTTCGGAGAGCGTCAATTTTCGTTGCGTTCATTATATTGTTGATGTTTATAGAAGCTTTGTTTTGTTTGGAGAACTCAGCCATAAGGACATTTCATTACTCCCGTCTCGCTTGTCGCGATCGTTCTCCACGCGAGCCCTCGGGCCTGGTGGTCGGGCTCGGAGCTGTCTTTTGGAGCTGCTTGAACCGACAGACGAATCTGATTCGTTACCATCGGACTTTCCACTAGCAGCTTTGCGATCCACTTCACCGCTAGCAGGGGGCTGATGACGCAATAGTGTCGCATCGATCGATCAGTTTTTCACTTATTCCAGTGAATGCGATTGTTTTGGCTGCGTTCGCAAAGAATCTACATGCAGTGTTACCATTTTTTGTACCATGTCCATCTTTTACCTTGTCAACAGGCAATCCTGTATAAATCGATATTTTATTTCTGCTGCACGTGTCTCAATTCGTGCCTTCGGCGCTTTTGTTTTATGATGACTTCTTGATTCCAAGCGATAACGCACATGCAATAACCATTCTAAAAAACGGATCTAGGCATGGAGTGTTGATAAACTCATTTCCAGAGAACTTTCGTCGACTTGCCTTTTCATGACCTTATCCAAATCGTGCATATCCTTTGGTAGATCACCACACACATAACACCTCTGAGCTGATTTGGTGTTTGTTAGTGCATTGCACACTTTGCCATCAGTCATGTGATTATTGATGCGCAGTGCTCCAATGTCTGTCTATACCAAAGATGTAAAGAGGTTGTTTATTCGTTCCTGTACGTACTGTTTCTCATAAAGAATTGAATTTATTGTTTCCTTAGTAAACTCTATTTTGATCGGTCTGCAGAACCTGGTGGAAAAAGGCCTAGGATTTTACTACAATATGGTTCTTGTTCAAATTGCTATCATGCTGAACGTATAATTGTAGATGAACAAGAGTTGTCACTAGCATACTGCTATCATTATATTCGTCTTCATATTGAGATTGTTTTTACGGTTTTGATTTCCGCTGCCATCAAAGCCCCATTTTGTAATCAAAACACATTGTGTGATATCATCCAAGCATTCTAGAGCAAAAACTTCTCTCTGTACTTCTGCAATTCGTTGAATAGTCAGATTTAACAATGCTTGCAACTTTACTTCCACCTTATTTTCGGTAATCATAAGAAATTCGTTTTTTGGATAACATAAACTTTTCGCATCTTGGATTTTTTGTACAAAGCGTATAAATCGAATCCTCTTTGCTTTGCCTGAACTCTCAAAGTTTGGTACTTATGCCTTGAAACACCTGTGTCCAGAATAAGAGCTTAGGCTTCGTTTGGTGTGTAAGACCGTAAATCTGTTTCTTTTTTAGATTCAATCCATGCTTTGCCTTTGACGCGTCGATGGTGACCCACGACGCAATGTTTTGATTGACCGTTAGTTTGACAATACGAACACCCGTTGAAATCCCGGAGAAATCAGTATCGGCTCCGCACCATTGTTCTCGAATTGCGTTCACATCACCGTACTTTCCCAGAAAGTCAGCATTTTTTCGGTCAAAAACGTCCTCGGACAAATCATACAGCCTCACCTCCACTATTTCATGATCCTCAGTGGGTATTTTTTACCGCCCACTAAAATTTCATGTTGATTTGTGTGATACTTGCAAATACTTTCTAGATCCGTAGCACTTCACCTTGTTTCAGACCCAACATGGTCGCACAGAACTTGTGCAGGTTGCAAAATCATTTAGCAAAGTATTTTCCCGACGGCTTATCGTGAAGTCGTTTAGACGCAATCAGGTGTATACAGGTGGCGAAGAGCAAGGTGTTTGACGAAACAGGTGTAACGAAAAATGTGCCGTAAAACTCCAAAAACAAGCGATTGATAACAAAGCAAGTTAAGTTTTTGTCCGCATCCTTTTAGTGCACAAAAAGGCATTTTTTGGCCGATACCAATTACCGAAAATAAACATTCTACCTTGTGATTTGCTGCTGCTGTAAATTGTTGTTTTTGGAGATCTACGTCTCGCATGTTTACAAAAAAGGCTGTGCTTCATCTCACGAACACAATGACACTATTTTGCATTACACTAATACAACTTCACCACTTCTTCTCCACATGAATAGACCTCATTGGTTTGGACGCACTGTGACATGAAACGGTTCAGCGATGAAAAGAGTGAAAAAATCACACACACATAATTCGCACTGCACACTACCAAAATCTCGTGTAAATTTCTGTCTCAGAGACCGACACATGCAAGCGTCCTTTACCGCATAAGAATGTATTGAAAGAGATGAGAAAATAAATTCAACCGAACACATCTTTTGTCGAATTGCGTATGTTTCAGTTTCAGGAGACATAATTTTACACGAAATCTTTCTTTACGTTCCCCGACTATTACATTCCCCGACTTTACGTTCCCGGACTATTTACAAACATGGATTAGGTCTCGTGTAAAATTCATAATTTTTAAGTGTGTGGGACTAGCTTCCCGAGTAACACATCATCATGCTTTTCTGTTGAGTAAGCTTCTTTATAACCAAATCTAGTCATAGAAAAGCATTTTCAACCGTTATAAAACTCGTGTATTGCATGGGTTGTATTCGACCTCACGGCAGAACAAATGCGTATGTTCTGCTCAGAAGTTGAGTAATAACCGGATGTCGTTTTTCAAAAAGCATATCCCAATGTAGTTCCAAGAAAATATGCATGAATCTGCATGGGGCATGAATATCTGAGGTTAAGTTATTTTTGCGGTAGAAGTATAAAATTACACGCTTTGTGAAAACGAAAAAAGGTCTTGCCCCATCCTTTATTATTTATCACCTACTATTAAATTAGTTCCACCAATAAACAAACACGCCATCCACAATTAAACCAGAAACATATATCAGTACAAATTTGTATCGAACTGGATGCACTGTGTTACAGAAATATTTCTCCCAACACCACTGCGGCAATAGCCTTATTTGTTACAATTCACAAGTCTTCCCAACCACTTATGTTGCTCTTCTCAATGAGTGCAAGAAAAAAAAACCTAAAGCTCAAACACCCGCTATCCGCCGCAGTCCAAATGCGAAAATAAATTGATTAAAAATCACGTCCGATAGCGAGAGTCAGTGGTATGCGCGCTCGGAACTCTCGGCGGCTTCAGGTGGAAATCGATTCCAATAAATTAATAAAAATATCACCTTCTTCTTGCATGGATGGGCTTTCTTCTGGTCCGGTTCTGGCAGCATATGGAGGCGACGAAACGGTTGTCACCGCACACCGAAGCCTAAGTGAGCATTAAGCCACACAACATAATAAAATGCCCTCAACGCACGACGGACAATTGCTCGTTAATGCATCCGAAGCGCGCTCGGTGGAAGACGGTGGCCCAAAATGGAGCAAAATCACGCTGCGGTTGTGGGGCTCTTTTTCTGCTCCCATTATCAGTTTGCGGTTGCCTGCTGTGCGATATCTCATCGCCGGATATGGTCGATATCCAAGAGAGTGGGAGTGGGTAAGCGGATGTGACTAATTATTTCACTGAGTGGCAGTCGCTTTGATTTCTGTTTGATCTACTTGGAGGGAAGGTTTTTTTTGCCCGAAAAATAGAATTGAAATCAACACCGGCGTTTCCTGTAATGCAACTTGAAATGCAACGTGTTTCGACTTCCGTTCAACCAATCCTAAGATGACTCAGCTCAAAGAAATGTTATAATTAAAAGTTGTTTTTGCGTAATTAATTTTTGCTATTCATTTTCGCGCTACACGGAGATTCAAAGTGTCACTTTATCAATCTTCTACGAGACCACCCCCCGCCACCTTTCCCGCACCAGACTAGTTACTAAGGAACTAGTGCTGTTTGCTGTTGTCAGTGGCCGAAAATGGTCATAAAATAATAACTCATTTCACTTCCATCCATCTCCGACGTCGGACAGAAAAAAAAAGACCCGTGAAGTGGTTCGTGTCCGTGCGCCAAGTTGCGCTTTTGGGTTTAATGTCTGTTTTAGGGTCGAACTGCTTTCGTTTGCAGAAATCACTTCTTCTTTTTTATGCAAACCATTTTAATTAAATTATGTTAATCGTTTATTGCACGTATGCGCATTGCGTTATGGTTTCCTGGGAAATTTACTTAGGGCGGATCATGAACAGATGGAGGAGCTGCTGACAGTTGGTAAGTTCGCATGATTAAGGAGAGCCAGTAGCTGTCCAAATAGGGAGACGAAAAAATGTGCAATGTGCACTCGAAATGTCAGAAAAGTGTTGAACTATTTCGTTTGCAACTCATTTTTATTTTTTAGCATGCTTAGATTGAGTGAATGTAGGTGGTTTTTACCTTGCTGAGAAGCGATGCCTTTCCCGGTACGGCTTTCATCTAGTTTACTTTCTCATCGGTTTCTCATTTGCGTTCAACAGCTGATGTCTCATTCAATGTTTAATTATTGCTTGCCTGTTAGGGGACCGGTTACTTTTTTTTAATTTTCAAAGAGCGGATTTTAGTGGAAAATATTATGATATTATAGTGGAAAATAAATTCGTAAGTATATTTTTTTCAAAAGCCTTTCAAACAACTGAAAACAAGAGTATTTTATTAGCAGAGCTAAATAATACAAAAACAGTGTACCTGTAGCAAAGAAAACCTTTTGTTTTTTTATTTTATTTTTATTACTTAAACTTAAAAAAAGAACGCCGATGTAGCGAGATGATCATTAACATCTTAAAGTCCTTAAATATTCATAATGACCTGTGTCTAAATTATTTGAGCAAGGCGTATTATGTCACGTGTTTCGCAACAGGTGCTAGAAAAAGACTGTATTCATTTGTTTACGATGAAGGCTGCAAAACACAGTTTTCTGTGGAAGCGCGTTTTTCGGATGCTTGAACAGGATTCAAACTCGGAGGTGGCGAAGCACTTTTTGACGGAGGGCCACGAGAAATCCATGATTTCTAACATGATCGTTCGTTTCTACTCTGGAGAGCCAAGCGCAGAGCGGAATAAACCCCGCACAGCGGACGAAGTTGAAAGCTGACGCCAAGAAGGAAGATTGTCACCAGCACCAGGAATCTGGTCAAGAAGTTCGACATTTCGCAGAGCACGGTGGTCAGACGCATCCTAAAAGCGGAGAGCGTGAAACTTTTCAATCGTGCATCCAGACCGAAGAAGTACCGGAGGCTTCGCCGTAAGTATTTTAATTCGGGCGTCACTTTCGTCATGGACGATGAGAAGAACTTAACGTTCTTCAAATGTTCAACCGCTGGGAACACGGGGTTTTCTACCGACAAGTTGGACACTACACCTGATATAACTAGATTTATTAGACTATCCTACCAATATATTGGTGTGGTTGGCTATTTCAACCGCTAGCATATCTAAACTTTACGTACAGATGAGTAGGGATGTAGGTGTAGGTGGTCAGTATGGAAGCATTCACGAAGAACTGTTTGCCGAAAATGACTTGAATTGTTAAGAACAAACACCGTAGGGTTGAAGATTGGTTGACCGCACATAACATACCTTTTGTACGTAAGGAAGACAATCCCGGTGTGTGGAAATTTTTGGGAGGTCACCACAGTTCAACAACTCAAATCTCGTATTATGCTAAAAAAAAATGGCCAACAAGGTGATCCAGACTATGATGGTGAGTGTTCTGGGAATCTTGAGGAAGATTGAAGATGAAGAGGACACCCCAAATGCAAAAAGTATGGACTTTTAAAAATTCAATAAAGCATTAAATTTGGAAGAAAAAGAAGCTTTTTCACCATAGGTGTTTTTATTTAGTTTTGCTACTTATGACTCACCCGATATTATCTGCCATTTTCGCTACTTTAACACTAAAATTTCTTAAAATATGATAATACATCATAACAACACCACAATCTCAAAAAAATTACTAATTAGCTTAAAGATTGTACAAGAAAAAAATGCAACACTTTCTTGCGAGAATAACTTTTTAATCATGAAATTTTGAAGCAAATTAGTTTAGAGTGCAATGTTTACACATACGAAATTTCGTCACAACATTAAAAGTGGTTATCGAGATCGAAGTCGAAGTCCTTCGACAAAACAATTTGGACGCGGTCTTGGAAAATCCAGTCCAGTCCCACAGGTGGATCACGAAACAGTTGGAAATCGGCAGTTCGACCGTGTCTCGTATTGTAAAATCGTTCAAGGAGACCCAAACGACCCAGCGGTGAGCTGACAGCAGAATAAAAGCGAGGTTCCCCCAGCAGTCAATGAAACGGGCTGGACTTTATGTCTTTGAGGTAAGGAAGGTAACAAACCAAACCGAACAACAGAATACGGGGCTAAATACCGCACCAGTAAACTGTACCGCGACTGATTGATGTAGCCGAGGTGCATCGTAATGGATGACGAGACGACATTAAAGATCCCGGCCCTTGAGTTTTTCGTCGTTCTGGATGTTCCAAAAGAAGAAGGTTGACAAATTTTCCAAGAAGTACTTGGTGTGGCCGGCGATCTGTGGGTGCGGCAAACTTCGCAAGTCATGCATAACAACCGGCACCATCAACGGCCAAATATGTAAAGAAGAATGTCCCTAGAAGCGCCTGTAGCCCTTCCTCCGGTCAAACGAAGGTGATACTCTGTTTTGGCCGGATCTGGCATCGTGCCATTACGCGAAACCTGTGATGAAGTGATACGAAGCGTACGGTGTTGTTTTTGTGCCGAAGGAAGAAAGCTTCTGGGCGATTGCATGCCGTTCATGCTCCGGAAAACAGGGAAGGTCTTCAAAAACGAACAGGATTTGTAGAAAGAGTGAATCCAAGTCTGTAAGAATTATGGTGCAAGTGTTGGACTGGATTTGAGGGTAGCGTTAAGTCCAAGGAGCGGGAATCAAGCCTAGGGTAGGAGGTTGGATTAACCAACTGGAAACATAGCTAAAATGTGTTTATTTCTCCCTGAGAGTTTCACTTATTCGACTTACAATGAATTCTTGGTGATCAATTTTATCTGTTGCATTTTTTTCGAGTACAATCATTATGATGTTAAAAGTTGTTGAAGGAAAACGTTCGCAGTCAGCTATCAAAAGCCGTTTTTGGATTCTTTTGTGACCAATGTATTTTGGATCACAATAAAAGGATTGGTGAAAAAGCCAGATGAGACACACGATAAAATCGTTAATATATTTGCTAAGTTGCTTGGAATGAAAACTGTCTGTCTCCACTTGGTTTAGTGATTGAGTGGGGTTTATTTTTGAGCTTTGAAGCTTAAAGGTGTTTATGTTTAACGATGCAGTTCAAAAGATGGCCTACCTCAGATTGTGACCTTGAGTTGACTTGTTGTTTGATACATCGTCAGAGATCTTTCTGACCCTTCGAAGTTGGCATTTAATGATAGGCCCACTAGTTGGAATATCCTCTTTTGAAATATATGCATTGTCACTTGTTGTTTCTCTCACTGGTTCCACTTGTATATCTTATTTTATACATTAATATCTTGAATTATGCGTTCATGTATTTATTTACTTATGAATTTATTTTTATTTCTATCCATTTATTCAAAATTTCATGAAAACGATGTTTATTTATTAATTTATTCGTTTATAATTATTTTTATCATACACACATTAAATAATTTTATAATTTTTTTCTATAGCAGGTTATTCATGATAAATTTTGTTACTTATTTGTATGCCCAGTAGTGTATTTATTTGTGAGCTGATTCTTTTATTTAATATTTTATTTATTTAGATTAAGGTTCACAATTAAATTAAGACTTCGGTAAGGTAATCCATTCACTTGATTAGTGATTTATTGAATATTTAATTTGTGTTTGTTTTAAATTTTTATGTTTTTGTTCATTTATTATCTTAATTCATTTACGAGTTCATTCATTTGTTTTTTTATCAATTAAATAAGTTGACTGTCGACCTTTGATTTAATTAATTAGCATTTTTTTTAAATATGTAAATTTATCAATTGTTTCATGGAAATTTTTAATTTTTTTTTCATCTTTCTATATATCTGTTACGTACAAAATAAAACATTAATTAATTAATTTACTTCATGCACTGATTTTTTCATTGATTCATTTAATTTTTTTAAACATGATTATTCATTAAATTTCATCATCAATTATTCATGAGGTTCAGTTCAGTTACTATTCAATACTTTTTTATTTAGTAACTTATTATTGAATTTATTTTCAATTTATGCAAAATTTAGTTTACTAGTTATTAAGGATTTTTTTTTTGCAGATATGCAATAACAAACTTTTTAATTAATTATCCATCAACCTATTTATTGATTTTATTATGAATTTTTTTGGTAATTAATTTATTTATTATTTCCTTTTTACTTGTTTTGCTTCGATACGCTAGCAGGTCACTTTTTCGTGTTGTATTACGAGATATCAGATCCATCACTAAGCGCTGCACAGTGGCACAATTCTGAAAAAAGACGGTCAAAAACATTTTCACCCTTTTGCCATCATTTTATCGACTAGGTGTCTTAAGAGGAGTTGCTCAAAATATTATTCTGCATCTTTTGAAAAAACACGCCTAACCTTTCATAAGGGCTTAACTACACTTTCATATTCTAACTTTGTCCAGCTATGAGATAACGGGTTGTTGTCTTACACAAAGTTGTAGAGCAGGTAAATTTAAGAAAAGTTACTCAAGACATTAAGTTTCTAGAGCGTAACGTTAAAGAGATATAAATGGGTTTCTGTCAGCACTACCTTGAAACTAGTTTTTTGCGATTATTAGTACTTTGTTCAAATTTGACGATTTCAACATGTTCTAAGAAATTGTAGGAATTATTAATATACACATTTTTGCGGAACAAACCAATGCTCTCTCATGACCACATTTTGATGTATGGTGATTGAAGTGTCTGTGAGACGTCATAATCAACCGCATCAAAAAACCGCCTCAAAGACGTTTTACTAGGTACCATTCAGTACTCAACGCTGATAATTCCAGGAATACTTGTTCATAAGATAATCTTTCAAATAAAATCTGACCCCGCCAGAACCTGCCCACTCTATGACGTCACACAGTCACTTCAATCACCATACATCAAAATGTGGTCATGAGAGAGCATAGGCGTATTCCGCAAAAGTGTGTATATTAATAATTCCTACAATTTCTTAGAACATATTGAAATCGTCAAATTTGAACAAAGTACTAATAATCGCAAAAAAAAACTAGTTTCAAGGTAATGCTGACAGGAACCCATTTATATCTCTTTAACGTTACGCTCTAGAAACTTAATGTCTTGAGTAACTTTTCTTAAATTTACCTGTCTACAACTTTGTGCAAGACAACAACCCGTTATCTCGTAGCTGGACAAAGTTAGAATATGAAAGTGTAGTTAAGTCCTTATGAAAGGTTAGGCGTGTTTTTTCAAAAGATGCGGAATAATATTTTGAGCAACTCCTCTTAAGACACCTAGTCGATAAAATGATGGCAAAAGGGTGAAAATGTTTTTGACCGTCTTTTTTCAGAATTGTGCCAATTGTGCTGGTCCGAATTAATTCAATCTAAGAAACATTTTTGTTTTTGTATTCAGTGGATCATATCATTGTTCTTTTTACATTTTATGTCATTTTAAACGTGAGAGTACTCGGATTGAGCCACTGTGGTTGAACTTAAAAAAATGAAAACATGGTTAGTTTTTAGAAATGTGAAATCTCATTTTCTAGATTTGATGGTTTAATGTTTTAAGTGGTAAGGACAAGGATTTTGATGCATGCTCAGTTTCCAAGACATTGTTCGTTTTGACTGAAAACAAAAGAAACAATAACAACTGTAACAACACCGAATGCTGCGTACCATCTACGGTGGAGTGCAGATGGAAGACGGAACGTGGAGGAGGCGAATGAACCACGAATTGCACCAGTTGCTGGGAGAACCTCCCATCGTACACATCGAAAAAATTAGTCGACTATGATGGGCTGGGCATGTCGTAAGAATGTCGGACGACAGACCTGTGAAAATGTTTCTCGAAAACGAACCGACAGGTACAAGAAGAAGAGGCGCGCAACGAGCAAGGTGGATCGATCAAGTAGAAGGTGACCTGCGGACCCTCCGCAGACAACGAGGTTGGCGAGTGACAGTCATGGACCGAATAGAATGGAGACAACTTCTGTGTACAGCAGACGCCACGCCGGCCTTAATCTGATTGGTAAGGTAATAAACAACGCCGAATACTTCATCGTTTCTCAATTAGCGATGAGTTAGCTCGACAAGCACTAAAAAAATATACGAGATCTACAAAATACCAAATCACTGGTCACAATGGATTTTGTCTAGAACATAAAAATTTTAAAATAGTTTTTTTCTGTATATATATTTATTTATTTGTTTTTTTTTTTTTTTTTTTGTATTTTACCATTTATATGTGTTCTTGTTTTTATTTGAAATACTTATTTCATTATTTTTTTGTATATTGATTTATTAACATGTTCATGTACTTGTTTTATTATTTATATACTTATTATGCTAAATAAGTATTTTAAATAAACCTTCCTTCTACACCTAATCACTGGTCGCAATGACTTATTAACCTTATTTCGTAGCTATGTGTACCGTGAATTCGGGTGAAATTGATCACTTTTTCCGATTTTTTTGGAATACCTTTCGGTAGAAAAATATTTTAGTAAACAATTTAATTTTTAAATAAATACTAGCTGCCGATAATAGTTTAACCATGTATACAAGAATAGGTTAAAAGCGCAACTAGTTTATTTCATTTGAATACAAATATTCTATTCGGGGTGAAATTGATCACTTAGAAATTAAGACGACATTATGCATAAAATATGTTATTTTGATCGATCTTAATTTATTTTGTGTCGGTCTATTTTCGGTCCGAGTCCAAACACCAGCACTAGAGAGATGATATCACCTGGATCCTACAGATTGAATCCATCAACACATGGGCCGGGACTAACGGCTTTACACGTGATGAAAATCCCTACGGTGCCGACTAGAATTGATTCAAGATCCTTTGGGGTGGGAAACAATTACACTTACCACTGCGCTATCGGTTAAATTTGGTCAATTTTCAAATTGTAATTTGAAACTTCATTAAACTAAGACTTTTTCCTCAAGACTTTTAACTTGTCTTGGTGTTTGATGATAAAAAGTGTTTTTTTTTAATAATTGAGAAAGCTAATTTTACTGCAATTTTTGGTTCTTGTTAATGTTCAATGAAAAGTCAGATAATAGTAGAATAAAACTAGTCATGTTACATGTTCTTTTAATACTCTCGTCTGAGTTTTTGAAAAGAAGATTTATTTAAAAATTAAAAGTGTAAAAAATGAAAAAGTAGCAAAATTAAACAAAAAACTATTCTACGAAAACATGGTAGTTAAAAACCAATTAACCAGCAATCATTAACTCAATTGCTATGCCGGACATAACACCTTCAGTTTTGTTAGGCTTTATTTAAGAAGCAAATTTGGGCTTCTTTTTGTTGGTCATAACTGATCAATTTCACTCGAATTCACGGTACCTATGATTTTTTATTGAGTCAATTATTTTGTTATTCTTTTAAATACAATCGTGAACACAAAGGCCATTTTTTACACGGTTTGTTTTCGGTGATAACTCCAGAACGGAACAACTTATCCACCTAATTCCAATCCTATTTCACGTTTTGGGCAAACAGTAATCCAATGGCAGTTTTTGAAAAAAAATAATGATTTTTGGTATATATATACTCAAAACTTTGAAAACTGTATTTTGACCATTGCTTGGATAGATAACACATGCGAACAAAATCAAAGCAATTTAAAATGTTTATGCATGTAGATTAATCAACTCTTTTTTGTTCTTTTTAACACGGTTTTATAGTAAAAGTGGGATGTATCTTCCGTGTAAAAACAAACCTTTGTGTATATATTTGCTTTTTACTCTATTTGTGCATTAATTAACATATTCATTTACTATTTCATTACTGTATATATTTATTTATATATTCTCATTTTAAGTGTTTGATTGTTTAACTTTCTATTTTCTCAAATTTAGTTCTAGTGTTTTTATCCAATGAATTATCTATTTTTTTGCATAATTATTTCATTTCCATTGTTTTATTTAATTGAATATGGTTGTTTTTGTACATAAATGAAGCATCACCAAACAAGCTTAAGTTGTAGATCGTGTAAAGTTCTGAGATATTTAATACATTTCGTGCAATATCATATACCTACAAAAATTGTTTAAAAAAACATAATTATTTGCTTTATTCAAAGAACATATACGAAATGCTAGATTTGGCATAAAATCATACAATATATCATGCCTATTTTCCAGATGTTACTGAAATCAAATCTGTTGTATGAACGATTACAAAAAATTGTGTTGTGTGGTAGATAACAACATCATTCCATAATGTTTGCGCTTTTTCGTATTGAAATTATAACATCAAACATGGTAAGTGTCTAACTACTCTCGCCAATCCATATTAAGTATGTTCCCATGCATCTAATTGCAAATTTATCACATCTTATCAATATTAATACCAAGCTCCGTAACGAATCATTACCGTCCACAACCGCTAATAAATATTCATTAAACGCATAAAACATCGCGTAAATTTCGCCGGCATGTTCTCCTCTATCCATAACCGAAAGGGTACCACCAATCTTTCAGGCAATCCAATTCGTGGTCACCTCCTTAAACAGACCACCATCATCTTGCCCGGCTCGTCATTCGTCCACACATTCGCAATTTATAAAATACCCTCCTGACAGCTTTTCACCGACGTTGGTTGTTTGGCCGGCCAAAGCTAATTTACATGATAATAGCTCGTAAATCGTCACAAACATCGGTGCTTAAATTATAATCACCTGATGGAAAGCAAAACCTGCGCTACATCTAACGACGGTCGACCTTCAGTGGCAACTTCAACCATCCAGCAGACCGACCCGGGCCGTGTTGGATCCATTTCCTCGGCTCTAACGTGATCGCGGTGATGCAATCGGGCCAATTGTCGGGCGGAACACAATGAACAAGGGGGGAAATAGATTCCAGGCATCATGTTAGATTACAAAACCGTATGTAATGATCGTTTTTTTTTTTCGCTGCCATCGCCGTTGGTTGCCCGAATAAGGAAGACGGTAAGGATAGGATCATGGGCACATTAGCCAAGACCAAACCGTGGACGATGACGACGGAGGGAATAATCAAATGTCGATCAAGTGAAAGAGCGAACATTTCTCCGGGGCACACGAGCCGAACACGACGTCAGGTCGAGGCCATTTCCGTTGTTCCGTAGTCGGCCGCAGCGGAGTGTCGATCGGTCGGTTGAATTCTAGACATTCCTTTCGCTCTCATTTGAATAGGATTGCGAAATCGAGTTGAAATTTGAACACCACTTTTCCCGACCCGGCAGATTCGGAAAGGTGCAGGCAGTATTTGCACTTACAGCAGATCTCGATGTAAATTATCGTTTCCGATTCGGTCTGGGGCTTCCATGTGGCGGCCGGGTCCTGAGCTGTGCCTATCGGCAAGCGCACCGCGCAGTTTACTGCAATTAGATTCACACGCCGCCGATGCCACGGAGTGAGAAGAAAAGTCAAAACGATTTCAAGTTGAGTGCTGCAGCAACCAACCAGCGGCAGCCGATGAGTGGGAGACTCTTTGCCTGGATCGGGCCGGGATTGGGGGGATGTTGTTGGAGGTGATTTTTATAATTATTACGTTTTAGGTCGTGTGTTGGCTGTCAAGAAGCGGGGCGTATCGTAACAAGCGCATAGCATTTCACTCGCGGGACGGATGGCCAGGGGGCTCAATGGGGGTGGGAGGTTCACTTGGCAAGGTCTTACAGCAAACGACATGAACATGATCTAAGAGCACCTCGGATGTTGTGGCTGATCTGTTGGTATTTATGGTAAAAGTTTTCCTTAAATATTATGAATTGCTTAATTATTTCATGACGTATGAGACCTAGGTTGGAAATTGGTTTGAATATTGATAGAGCAACACGGTCTGGGCTCTAACTTCGTTTGAATATATTTTCAAAGTTGAAATTTCACTGATTATGAATTGTATTGAAATTTATAAAATATAAGATCCCAATACAACCGTTTTAATCGACTCAATCAATTGACCGTGGAATCAAATCACACCAACCTTCACACTTCTCCACCTTTAAAAATTGAACCCACGTTTGACACGCCTAACCCAAATCTAACTGCATTCTAAGTTTATGATTGACGTCCACTTCTCGCCTCTGCTGGTGCTGCGATTTCATCACACTAATCATAATTTCAGCCCAGTAGTGCGCGTGCATGAAGTTGGACCATATGCTGTGGCCTCCGAAGCTGACCACCCGATCTGGTCAAAGAACTCGTCTGTTTCAATCTTCATCACCCAACGCAGTTGTTGCAATCAACCTTCACCTGGCTACTAGTGGAAGGTGGGTGGCTACTGTTTCCAGCAAGGTTTTACGAGCACCATTCCCAAAGTTGACCGTAGGTATATTGGGTAATCTGATACCACCCGGACCGTATCAAATGTCATACCATTCTCAGAGTCGACGCGTTGTCGAAGACCCCGCAAAATAAAAAGATAATTGGCCAGCCGTTGGTAAACCAAATAACCATAAATCATAAAAAATCGTCGCATCTGCAGAGAACGCAGAAATTGATCTTGGCTCTTTCCGATTTATGCATTACACCTTCCTTGGACCATAAAGCTAATTTGCTTTCGAAAAAGGGGCGGGCAGATCTGGCTTATTAAAACCAAACCAAACGACCAAAATTGACCTTTATCGGATGCTTCGCTGGTCGTGGTCACTGCTAGAGGGACGATGAATAACATCAATGAGAAAAATGCCTGTGCCAAACATCAATGAGAAAAATCGATATTATATCCATTTTACTACGTGCTTCTGCGAAAGAACTTTGCTCAGGTGGTTGAGGACGTGACTTTTAAGAAGAAACTCACCATAGGACATTTTTACAATTTAATTAGACATAATCTTTGAATCTGTTTTCACGCAGTTGAAAAACAAAAGATTTTTAATAAGAAAAAAAAAACAAAACTTATCAGTTCTCTACAACTTGTTACTTAAAAACTACACTAAGAGCATCAGCATCTTTTTAGACATAATCTTTGAATCTGTTTTCACGCAGTTGAAAAACAAAAGATTTTTAAAAAGAAAAAAAAACCAAAACTTATCAATTCTCTACAACTTGTTACTTGAAAACTACACTAAGAGCATCTGCAACGGCGATCCAAATCGTGGATTGGAGTTAGTTTTTTTAGACCAAACGTAAAAACACCACTGCACCGGAGTTGTACATTTTGTTTTATACTGGATCTATTTTGCATCGTTTTAAAACTGGAATATGTTTTGAGCTATTCTTGCAGCAATTTGGAACAAGCAAAAAACCGTTCCAAAACATTACACGCTACTTGATAATACTAATTATTGAGTAAAATTTCGGCTTTTACAAAACAACAACTCAATTTTATTGATTATATTCTGAGGTATTTTTATGAGCCAAAATGTAACCGTGTTTGCTGCGTGTGATGCTGGCGGTGGACAAAAAGTTGTGTTGCTCGCCTCGGATGCTGATAATTATCTCTAGTTGCTCCAGGTGCTAGTGAATTGCCTTTTCGTTTAGTTCCTAAATAACGAATGCTTGTCTTAATTTTTTTTACAACCACTGCATTTTCCGGAAAACGCTGACTTGATCGAAATGCGGAGGTTCCGAGATTCCGAATAGTATTTCGATTGCTCGGAAAATGTAAAGTAATGACTGTTTATTAAAAGATTGGTTATGATAAGCACTTGCAAATAGCTAATACAGGCAAGTATTGGAGAAGCCTCAAGTTGACTCTAGTTTTCGCATAATGTCCAGGAACACCTTCCATGTGGAAACGCAGAAAGTGCTTTCGTTGTAGGTTTGCGTGTCGCTAAAGTAGTCCTGGAACATCTTCTGATGACCGAAATGGAAATCACGGTTGACTTTGGGGCGTCATCCAGGATGTGACCCTCTCCGTTTCAACTCTTGTTTATCCGCTGCCAAACTGCTAATCAGCATTATCTAATATCGTTTTAATAAAATGCATGAATTCACACACTCACATTCAGCTAAACGAAAGAACAAGTATTCCTTGTCGTCAGCCAACGACGCACTACTGGCATTAAAAATTATTTGGTCAAACCAATCAATTTCAAAGTAAAAATCTGCGATCTCTGTAAAAAAAAACTTCTGATCTCTGATGTTGAATAATCAACAGGATGACAGGTGTTTTTCGGGTTTAACAACTAGAAATACAACACCGGTGCGGGTAACGCAAAGTTGGTCTATTTTAGCCAGTTCTATTCAAGTTTCGCTGATGCAAATCAGGTATAAAGTTGATCTAAAAATAGACCGCCGCTGAAGATGCCCTAAGGTTTTTAAACACAGGGGATACGTTACATTTTAACTGGGACATCATGTAAAAAAAGACTTAATAGAGTTGATAAATTCACATGCATAAATAACATCATAAACTGCTTTGATTTTGTTTGCATGTGTTACCTTTTCATGCAATGGACAAAATGCAGTTTATAAAATAGTATTTACACCAAATATAGTGAATTTGTTGAAAACCTGCCATATGATTGCTTTTTGCCACAAAAGAAAAATGTGATTCGAATAAGGTTGATAAGTTGTTCCGGTCTGGAGATGTCGCCGAAAACAAACCGCGTAAACAAAAAAAACTTTTAAAAAAGACCTTAGTGTATTTTGGACCAATCAGTCAGAGGCCTCATGGCATAGTCAGAAAACGCGTCGGTTTTTCATTCCGAAGATCGAAGGGTCGATTTCCAACACAGTCGACTGTGTTTTCTGGTGCGCGAAGTTTTTTTCACTGTCTCGGATTAGTGTAACGTTATGCTAGCTATAGTGTGTTATTAGCTATAGAATAACAAAAAAAAACCTCAATGATTAATTATAAACATGCTTCAAATAAAACTTTTTTGAACGACAGGCTCTCTATTCCGTAAATGCCAACAGGAAGAATGGTAAAAAGAGACAAAACCCAGTAGAAGCTTACATAAATTGAAAATGTTTTCAGTTCAAAACCATGTGTCATTGTTAATTTTATTATTTCAACTGATAGTGGATTATTCCTATGCTATTTCAAGTTAGATTTATAGCTAGCATTTCTAAACCCTTTCTTATTTAATTAAAGATGAAGAGGTTTTAAAAGAAATACAGTAGATAAGCTAGTCCATTTTTTGTTTTATTTCAGAGATAGATTGCTCTTCACAAGGAAAAAGATCCATCAGAATTACGAATCAACACCAAAAAATTTCACGACGCACGGAACTGAGGATCTAAGCAAACTCTTTTTAAAAATAACGCTTGAGTTGAATCGGTCAAAGATTATTTGAAAAATAACTGTTTACTCCTTTCGAAAATGAAGACAATGTTTAATTCGAATAACAAATAATTACTTAAAATATAAGCTTTTTTTTAGAACAATGCAACCCTCGAAACTGCACAGATATGTTAATAGTTGAACTCTACTTATGCTCTTATACAAATGAGTAAAACATGAGTAAAACAAAAGACAATATCTTGATCGTTTTTAGAGAATTTCAGAACAGCAAATTTCTTATTGAGCTTATCAAACTCAAAGTTTTGCTGCTTGTCGTTTCTAGCTCTAATTATTTCAAAAAATATCATTTAAAATGTATACTCACGTGATACTTTAGGCAGAGTCGATGAACTAGTAGTACTAGTTTATAAAAAAAAATGAAAAGTAATTCTAAGAATGTATCATATACTTGAATCACATTTTTTTTTAGACAGAAAATCTAAAAATTTCTGGCGGAGTTTTCCGAAAAAACTGGCACCCCATATTTTTAATTATTTGGCTGGGTAGCTCAGTGGTTACCCGTTCTGCTTGCTGAGCAGATAGTCGGGAGTTCAATTCCAGGCCCACCCTCTTCCTTGCCACTTGCCACTTGCCCCTTTTGCTATCACCATTAGATTTAAAATATAAAACCAGTCTACTGTCCTTTTTTCATTGTTCGCATCACTTGGATTATGGGCAGCTTCCCCGACAAAATTTCTATGAAGCCGCAGTTCGAAGTTTGATGTCCCTGGCAAGTTCAAATTCGTTTGAATTTGCTGACAAAAAAAACTCGAGTTTCCGTGACACAAAGATTATGGATTCCAAAACGTACAAGCAGGACTACTTAAAAAACGTATTCTTCGGAACTCTAAAGCAAAAAACAATTGATTGTGGATTATGGACAGCTACCCGAACAAAAGTTCTATAAAACTACTGCACAGTGGGCAAAAATGGACCCAAAATCCCATTAATTTAGACGGCGCCGGGTACGAGTCCTAAGAAACAGCTTGTCTTATGGGAAACAATGCGAAGAATTGAATGGTGTTGGTTTTATTTAGTGTCCCATTGTGCCCATTTCTCCCCTCATTTCGGATGCAAACTAGAATTATGACCCAAAAATTCAACTCGGTGCTTTTATATTGAACACAAGCACACTGAAAATTTGCATTTTACTTTGATCGGAGGCCATAAAGTGATCCATTTTACCGGATTTCCCCTCATACATGCATAAACTCATACATCATGTGGTTCTGAAAATTGGCGCCAGTAATATTACTCTCACTTGCACTTAATTTATGTCAAAGCGTCCGGAGAATTGAATGGTGATGGTTTCTTTTAAGGTTGAACTCAGGAAATTATCCATTTTGCCCGATTCTCCTCTCATACTTGACAAAACTCATGTACCATGCGATTCTGAAGATTGGCGCCAAGAATATTACTCTCACTTGCACTGTTATTACCTAAAACTGTTCAGATAGTCCAAAGATGATGGTTTCGTGTACGGTTGACCTAAGTAAACTGTCCATTCTACCCAATTCTCCCCTCATACTTGAAAAATGTCATGTACCATGCTGTTCTGAAGATTGACGCCAGTAATATTACTCTCACTTGCACTAATTAAAAAAGCGCAACCACGTGGAGTTATCCTGCGTTTTTTTAACGTTTCTGACATAGTATTCAATCCTAATTTTTTGGAAAGCGCTGATACTGAATCCAGGGTTGATCTCACTAGGCCATGGTGACTCGTGAGAAGATACTGGATGAATGAGCGTGAAGTTATAGCTCTCGACAGCGCTTTAATTTTTATTTTGGGATAAATAAACTATTCCTGCCTACACCAGTAGCAACATCATCTTGCATGAGCATAATAAAAGAGAAACAGTGATTGGCTGGTCTTCACGAAATTTATTTCAATAATTCAAAATGTCTAATGATGGAATTTCATCAGATATGTATAAGAGACATTTGTTCTTTGTTTTTGTGTTTGTGTGTACAATCTTACACTCCTTTGGCCGGCAATGGTATTATGGAAGAAATCTATTTACAACAATCCTTTAAGTGACCATTGGAAGCAGCTTTAATCCGAGAGCTAGAAAGTGATAGCTCTACTGAAGATCCAGCAACCCATTTCAGAATGTCTGGAGAGTCACGCCCATTCCGAGGTTACTTTTACATACAATAAGCCCCGCATGTAGACATTACCGATATCATTTGGATAAGGGCACTGCAACACACTTCCAGATTTGGAAATGTTAAATTTCCAAACCAGGCACGTATTTGGTATTATTTAAAGATACGGTTATTTTTATATAGTTATGATCAGATGCATCTCACCCATGGCCGCTTCCTTAATTACACTCGCTTGTTCATTTGTAGCCATGAAAATTCTCGACGTTGATTCGTTATTAGCTACATGCACTCGTGACAAAATAAGCGCAAAAATTGACGTTGCAAACCGCCCGTTAGATATGCAACCTACACAACTACGTGGCGAACGCATCTGAATTTATATGGCAGCCTTTCACGCACGCATGCGCATTGTCTTTGTTTGCTGCTTCTGACAAGCAAATGGCCGTTTTCTACATGCACTGGTCTTCTTTTTTTTCACTCCACACTGCCAATATCAAATCCCCGCTATGAGGCGACTCTATAACAAACTTCAAAACTGCAAATAATTATCGATTCACTCGCGATAAAGCGGACAAACACTCAAACTTAATCATTTATGTCCGGATGTCACAATACTACCACTAATAAACCAAACTAAGCTGATGTAACTCTTCTTCCGGGTGCGGGGGTGAAGCACAAAAAACCAAAAAATGTGGAAATACTACCGACACTTACACATTTCGAAAGGGAATCGATTGTATTCAGTACGTCTTTCCCAAAGCTTGCCTATGTTTAATGATTTCACTGTTAGTTAAAGTTAAATTACGAATTATTGTTTGATTTTTGTTCGCGAAAACGACGCAGCAAAAACAAAACACGTCAGTTTAGAAGCACGGCTTGCTGCGATGAGTAAGAGACATTTGTTCTCTGTACAAAATCCATGTTAACGAAATTAGGCTCACATTGGACCTGTAAAGTTTTGGCCATATCAAACTTATGCAAAAATGGTGATCGCAGCAAGTCGTGCTTCGGAACTGACGTGTTTTGTTTTTGCTGCGTCGTTTTTGCGAAAATAATCAAAAAAATATTTGTAATTGACTTGAACTAACAGTGAAACAATCTCTGCGTTCTTCGTGTAAGACATATTGAATGTAATCGATTCCCTCCCAAAATTTGTGATGGTCGATGGTACAGGGGGCGGCAGAAAATAATGCGAAAATTTGTTCTTTTTCTCTCAAATCCTATTTTCAACTAATTCAAGCAATAATATCAACATATTCGAGTGCAGTTGTCTTTATAAAGTTTGCAGTTATCTTTATAAAGTTTTTTGCATATTATCCGTGGTGTACAGAGAGAGAGCTGTAATTATGTTTTCTTTCGTAGCACAATTATTGTGATTTTTTCAAATTAAAATTCTTTTCGAAAGTTTGAGCGCGAAGTGTTTATTGTATTCGGCTGTTCCATTCATAAAGAATGTTGTGAAAATATTTGCCGAATAGCGGAGTGCTACTTCTGTAGGGACATAAATGCATTCTTTAGCATCACAGTGAAGCTGTCTAAATGAAAACTGAACATCAGCAACACAATTCAGGTGAGATCTATCTGATTACAGTTTTATTAAAATGACACTTCAAAACGTGCCATCCTTAAAACAATATACTTTGATACACTTTGATGAAAGTGTATGCACAATTCATATATCTATTGGGTGTTGTCGTTTGATTTGTTGTTTTTGTAAATCTCCAATTACTCCATAACGAACTTGTGTCGCAATCGTCGCTTTGTTTGTTTGACTTGAGTGCTTTTCTATGCACCGACCTATCCAGCCGATTGATTTTGACGTAAGCACCATGACAGGTGATTGAATATCGAAACAGACTTGATGAATGTGACATTTCATTTTGTGACACGGCGTAACGCACTCGGCGGATGTAACGTGATAACTTTCCGAACGATCTATAATGAGGTCGTTTTTTCCCTAGCTGAATTTAAAATACTTTAAATTGAATTTATTGAATAGATCGATATGAAATTCAACTTAATGGAAATATTTATTGATGTAAAGCTTAACCTTCTTTAACTTTGTTGTTTCCACATATTTGCTTCAAATATTATAGTTTGGTTCAAAAACATGAATTGAAACTAATTACCAAAACTTTAACATTGATTTTCTTGATGATAGCAATATGTTTCTTATGACCTATTGAACATTTGCTTTAAAACTGCTTGGCGTTCTTAAAGTCTTCGTTTTTCTTACAACATTCGATTTCTTTAGTCGATTCTTTTGTTTGAATAAATATAACTGGCAATGCTGATGTTTTTGAACATTGATTATTATCCATTAATCCATAAACTCTTGCCGTGAACAAAATTTCAACATTCAGTCTAAAGGGCGAACACGAAATTATTGCGACACCGAAAATGTCATGCCAATTTTCTTATAATGTTTAGAATCAAACCAATATTTAAGGTAGTTTTATACATATATTTACTTCAAAAATCAAAAGAAAAATTAATCGATGGAGCCTTGAGTGTAAAATTGAACGCATTTTCGCTTGATGCCCTCCATCAAAGTCTTTACAGTGTCATCCGGTACCAGTTTCTCAGTTTTTTTTCCATTTTCTTAACATGTCCTTCTCGTCTTTGACTGTCTTCTTGCTTCTCCGAAGTTTCCGCTTCATCATTGCCCACTACTGCTCCGGACAGTTTGGCGGATTCATGTCCTTTGGAACAAAATGGACAGAATTGGCCTCATACCACTCCAGGACACTTTTAGAATAGTGGCATGATGTCAAATCTGGCCAAAATAGCGGAGCTTCGTCGTGCTGCTGCAAGAATGGCAAAAGGCGTTTCTCGAGGCACTCAGATTTGTAGATCTCGCCATTTACTGTGCCTTTTGTCACGAAAGGCTCACTCCTCAGTCCACAAGAGCAGATGGCCTGCCAAATGAAATATTTGGAGGCGAACTTCGACATTTTCTTCTTCTTAAATTTGTCGTCCACATAGAACTTGCTTTTGCCGGTGAAAAACTCCAACCCCGGAATTTGCTTAAAATCGGTTTTTATATACGTTTCGTCGTCCATCACACAGCAGCCATATTTTGTCAACATCTTCTCGTAGAGCTTCCATGCCCGAGTTTTAGCCGTCGATTGTTGCCGCTCATCGCGGTTTGGGAAGTTTTGTACCTTGTATGTATGTAGTCCAGGTCTCTTCTTTGCATTCTGGACGTAGCTCTGCGACATGCCGATCTTTTTAGCCAAATCACGGCTTGAGACGTTGAAATTTGCTTTAATCATCCGCTTCACCTTTCCCTCCGTCTTTTTGTTCTCCGGTCCCGGTTTTCTTCCAGCTCCTTTGCCGTGGTCCAACGTCAACCGCTCCTGGAACCGTTTCAACACTCTGGAGACGGTTGAATGGTGAATGTTCAACATTTTTCCCAACTGCCGGTGCGACTGGTCAGGAAATTCCCGGTGTTTGGAAAGAATTTGTTCTCTCGACTCGCGTTGGTTCACCTCCATTTTCGTTGAATCGAAAAACATGACTTCGAGTTTGACAACTTGTAAACAATACACATCAATGAGAAAGTGTGAAAAATTTGGTTGATTTATACCCAATGGTAAAAAAAGTTATGCCCTGTTGAATGTGTCGCAATAATTTCGTGTTCGCCCTTTAATCCTGTACAATAATTTAAAAAAATGCTGCAGAATAAATATTGCTGCAGAATAAATATGAAACTTATGTTCAACTCTTGAACATGCCACACATTATTTTTTTTGGGAAATTTGTGGTGTACACAATCACAATTTTCTTGCAGCCGTTCTCGAAATATCTCGAGGTTAGTTATAACACGATGGCTTTAGCGCCACTCTTGTTAGAGAGACAACTGGTCGTGTTTTGGTTTGCCTGACGAATTAAGACTACTGCAGGGATTTACCTCTTGAACGGTGTTTTCAAGCTGAAGTAATATTTCGGAGAACGTCGAAATCTTCTCTTCTGCTATAGAATGACCGACTTGATAGTGATTCAAACTAGTTGCAAACCGATCGCTCGAATTTTGACAATTCAACACTATGTAGAAGAAGATGTTCGCTCATGACCATCAGGCACTCAGAGTGGACAGTAATGTTTGACAGAATGACAGAATGGAAGAAATGAAGAGAAAGTGTTGAAAGTTCCGTCAGTGTACGGCAGGTTGAAAATTGAGCGAAGGGCTTGGATATAGCGGTACTCGAACCAAGGACGTAAGCTTTACCTTACATCCCACTGCGGGGACAATACCCAATACGAATCATTTATTTGAATTACCGGCTTTGTTCGGAACTGACGGTATCGAAGGAGGGAAACTTTGCAAATGTGGACCAAACTCTAAGAAGAGTATACTTCACCATTGGGTGATCCGTTTGGTTAGTTTCCTATGTGAGTGCGGTTCAAGTCACCTAAAACATTCCGGAGGCCCGAGAGTGACCAATATGTCCAAATGTCCTCTTTAAGTCCTCTTTAAGCTCACAAAGCCTTCTTTATGATGAAAAAAAAGCAGAAAGAGGTGTCGCACGGCATGTTTTGGCGTAAAAATTTAATTGGTCCCTGGTGGTACAGGCTCCCCCGGGAACATTCTGGTAGCCCCAGGAGTGGCCAATGTGCCCAATTTTCTTTTTACGTATGTATATCTAAAGATTCTTTATGAAAAATCATGAAGATGAAGCTGTCACACGGCATGTTTTGGTGTAAAAATGTAATTGGCCCCTGCTACAGGTTACCCCGGGGTCCCGGGAGCAGCCAATGTAGCCAATGGTCTTTTCTAGTATATTAAAACCTTATTTATGAAAAATCATGAACATAGAGCCTTCGAACATCATTTTTTGGCGTCGAAATGTAGTTGTCCCTGCTACAGGTTTCCCTGCGGTCGTTCCGGTGGTCCCGAGAGTGGCAAATGTGTCCAAATGTCCACTTCAAGCTTGAGGAAAGCTTTTTGACGAAAAAAGAAGAAGAAAGAGGGGTCGCTCGGCATGTTTTGGATGAAAGATGATCTGACCGCATCCAAAACCATTCAGAGGAACCTGTTCCAGGAAAAAGACCATACCTCGGCCATTTTAAGGCAGATTTTTGAGTTCAACATATCATTCGATAGGAAAATGTTACTGCTTTTTGCGTATTGACTAGAAAAAATAATTCTAAGCGGCATACTGTACTTTGGTACACCAGAAAATCGACATGTGAAACATCCCTTCTGAAAACCCGGATATCTCCGGTACTGGGAACCACGGCCATTACCGTTTCTGCATTCTTTATAAGTCGAAATACGCGTATCTGTCAAGATAAGCAAAGGTAGTTGGAATTAAATGGAAAATACTAATTTTTCTTCTCATTTCTAGTAACCATCTGCTGCTTATTTCTTATGCAGTTTCAAACAAGCTAGTAGATATTTCAAAAAGGGTAAAGTTAAGCGCATTGGTACACCACAACTTTTCCCACATTGCATCTAAAGCCTGGCATTTAAATTGCCTGAACAAGTTTCACTACTATGGCGTGCCACAAGGATATTAAAAGATCAGCACTCCATCCGGTGTGGCTGACAAGAGCGAATCAATGCAGATGCGCTTCTTACTCATAATTATTCCTCCTTATTGAATGGTTCGGAAAGTCATCACATGGTTCGTAAAATCGCTTTCTTTGCCTAGCCTAATAAGGACAATGATATTTTATCCCAACATTTTGCGCCTACCTGATCATCATACGCTTTCATAACTACCGCGAACAGATCGTGAACATAATTCAGTGCAGTTCAACCTCCTCTGTTCTCTCCGCCGAAAATTCCACTCGCTCATGAATATCGAGTGATCAGTGATTCGCACACTTCCCAATAATTACTACACACGAAGCGACGGTGCGAATTGTACTTATTGTCCCCTGACCCAACGGATTCGGCCAAGCTCTCTCGGCCATGTTTCTGCAGTTTTTTTTTATGGACTGATCACTTAATTCGATACATGGTCCCATAAATATTATGCTCATACCTTGCACGCATCGATCGACTAGGTGCGAAAATGGGCACCCCCAATTATGCACCGCACTCTCGGAGCGGCGATCGATGCACCGTCCGGCGGCGAACAACGTACAATTATGAGCTAATGTACGATCTGCGGGGTGGCTTCGGCGAAAAGTTTTCGGGTGAAGGACGGACCGTTTTTTTTCCCTCGATTCGAGATGAAAGTCACGCTGCTCGAAATTGCCCTAGTTCAAAGGCGGAAAATAGCTGGACTGCATATTGCAGGTAATCAAGAGCGGTTAATGCTTCGAATTCATAAATGTTTAATGCGAAAATATAAATGTTTTGACTAAATGAGTCCAATTTTGACAATCTGGGGGCATTTTGGAAAGAGGTTAACTGGATTGGGTGACAGTTGGAGCGATAAACGGAGCGCATAAGTGATGAAATTAACGGTCAATTTTTAAGCTGATTAAAGGGAATTGGAGTTCGATTGCGACGGTGGCATACTTTCGAGATTTTTTTATGACCGGTGTCATTCGTGTGTCAATAAAGCATAAACATATGCGAATGAGTCAATAACAAAGAAACACTTTCAGGGGCCTTTTATGTACGTACCAAGCGGGAAGGTCAGTTATTTAATTCTGTTTGGGTTGTCGACACTACACGTGCGTCCAATGCTACCCACACGATCTATGATCGCTTTGCATAAATAAACGGTTGTCGAGCGTTCAATCGACTTCAAATCACACTTGCCACACTCTTGAAAGATTGTTTTTGTTTGTTCCATAAACTGTTCACTAACACCTCTTGCGTGAATCGGGTCACGGGTTTGATGCTAAGAGGATTAACATCTGCCTAAATATAGCTCTTTTTGAACCAAGTTCTTCCAACTTGACAAACATCAGCAGAAGAGGCAAACAGGAAGCAGCAGCTTAGCTGACAAAAATGAATAATCGTTTGGCAGAGATTATGTGGAACTCTTCATTAAGCTGTCAAAATGGCTTTGAGTAAGTTGACCTCGCGAATGGCCGACATCAATTAACAGCGGGAATGGCGATATTCAAAAAACGATTTGCAAGGTTAAGTCAATCTTTGATGATTGTCTTGAAAAGATTTGAACGATAGCTGACTGAATAATATTGAGATTATAAGCAAACAGTTTCTTCCGCCATACATGTATATCGAGGCAGATTTTGAATTGATCAGCAGTCATTCATTAGGTCTTCATTAAGAAGAATTCAGCAGTTTTACTTACTTGTCGAAGGAAGACATGCCCAAAGATATTTTCGCCTCCGAAAAAAATCTAACAGGCTTCGCCTAGGATTGACATTAGACTCTCTGGGTTTCTACGTAGCAGTCACACTTACCATTAAACATCAGGTACTGGCAAGTAAACAACGTTTTCACGAAAAGAATTAAACGTATTTGCAATTAGATCTCTTGATTCAACGCAAGTTACAGGTAGACAAATCAAGATCAATAAAACAGTGGCTGCCCTAGTTTGTTGATTAGCTTTAAAGTCACTCATCACGAAGCGTTATACATGTGATTTTTTGTTTAATCTAATGCATTGTCCATTTAGAATACACTCTTTTGCGTTTATACTTGACGTTTTCAGAAGCTGTTGACGTATATATGTTGACAATAACTATGAAAATAACAGTTCATGAAACGCGCTCGTGTTGGAGACAGTCTCCGTGCACGAGGAGCAAACAGGGTTGGCCCAAATAAGTGACGCAGTATTTTGTTTCAGTGTGGAATTCGTCTAGCCATCGCTAGAGCCATCTGGTTGCCAGCATAACAACGATTAAAATGTAAACAAAATAGTGTTCGCTACAATCCGTCGACATGCAGTGCCTAAGAATAATATGGATTTCAAAAGACTATGGATTATGCAGTTGCATTTGAGGGGAAAGCGTCCCTACCACATACTGGCCGAGACCCGGAGGAAAGAAATATGCCGCACATTATTCGACCGGATGCTGAGAAGGTGGAGGACGAGGGGAGCCATCGATCCAAAGAAAAAACCAGGTCGTCCTCGCAGTGTACGTACCAAACGGCATGAAAAGGCGCATCGTGAGCGAATTCGCCGAAATCCTTGTCGTTCTTCACATAAACTGGCTCAGGATATGGACGTCTCCAGGAAAACTATCAGATCAGTTCTCAAAGAGGATTTGAGATTGGTGCCGTACAAAAAAAGAAAAATTAATGGACTTTCGGAAGCCAACAAGAAGAACAGAGTCATTCGTTGTCACGAATTACTTCGTCGGCACTGTGATTCCATGATTGTGTTTTCGGATGAGAAAAACTTCGTATTGCAGCAAAGTTTCACCGCTCAAAATGACAGGGGCTATGCAGCGAGTATTCAGGATTTCCCTTCTTCAATTCACGTAGTTCAACGCTTTCAAAATCATACTTCGGTCATGGTCTGGGGATCGATTTGTATGAGCGATAAGGGTGTAAAAATTAACGCAGAATTCTACGTAATTGAGGCCCATGAAGCCTACTTCAACGATGTTCGGTAACCGGGTGTTTTGAAAAGATTTTGCACGGTCCCATGGAGCAAAGATTACCCATTCTACACCGTCCCATGGAGCAAAGCATGGTGCACCAAGAATTTGCCAGACTTCATTCCTAAGAAATTGTGGTCAGCTTCTTCGCCAGATGTAAATCCTCGGGCTTTCTATATTCGAGGAATCATGGAAGCTCACTTTTGAGATCCCAAACCAATGGGTATTGAACAATTCACCGCTACCATGCAGAAGGTATGAGATGAAATCTCCGAAAATCAGGTGCTTGCCGCTTGGAATGCCTTTTCGAAAAGACTAAGGGCAATAATTAAAGCTTAAGGTGATAGAAACAAAATGTAAATATGTACACATAAATAATAAAATATAAGAAACAGAAGACCAAACAACAATATAAATTATTTGTCTTTTTGTGGGAGATACATTCTTTATTTCACGTGTTACATATTTGGGCCTACTCTGAGAGCGTAGAAGAAAAAAATCATGCATAGTCACCTGGAAAATCCATCGTGGGCCACGTCCAAGCTGGTCAAAGTGTAGAATTTAACAAGTAACTCTGCCTAAGAATTCTAAAAACATACCCTTGAGTGGAGCTGCCAACCGTCAGCCCCATGGAAAGATCGTGAGGTACATGAGAAGCACCCCAGGTATATCCGATCGCGATTTGAGTAAAGATTGGACTCGAAAAAATGCAACACTTTCTTATGTGTATAACTTTTAATTGCATGATTAGAAACTGAGTAAAAACTGATGAAATTTTTGGAAAAACTTTTTTAGAGCGTAATAAAAAGCTTCGTTACAATCTATCAAGTGGTTATCGAGATTGCTTCCAAGCAAGAGGTGTTTTGACACAAAAAAAAATATATGGGCGCGGTCGTGGAAAATACAGACCAGCCCCACAAGTGGACCGCAAAACAGTTTAGAATCCACTATTCGACCGTGTCCCGTGTGGTAAAATCAACCAAGGGAACCCAGACGACCCATGAACCTATGAACCCCCTATGAACCCCAGTGTAAACAGCCAGTGTGATGTAATCGAGGCGGTTGACGAATTCGTCTATGTGGGCTTGATGGTGTCACCAGCAGAGGGATAAAAAAAGCATTATGGCTGGCAATGGTGTCTACTTTTAACTCCGAAAAGAAGAATACTCGATAACAATGCGAAGGGCACAGGAAGAAGAGGCGCGCAACTAGCAAGGTGATCTATCCAGTAAAAAGCGACTGGTTGACCCAGACGGACAATTGTTACGCGGTATACAACAGTATCAGGCTGGTGAAAACAGCTTTTGTATACAAGAGAAGCTACTCCAGTCTTGGACTTATCGTGCAGCATGCAATGCGTTTTAAGATTATATAGAATGGAATTATATTTCTCAACATTTTTTGCCCTCGGACCAGTCATATCAGAACAGTTTCGTGTGGAGCCAAGAGTTGCCATGAAAATAAATAGAAGGAAACCCTGACAATATGGGTATCAAAATTAAAGTTATTACTTTAGGAGGCTATTTCTCATAACTGTTGGGTCATCTAATATTTTTTCCACAAAACGGCCATTCCGGAAAACGGTTCCTGTGGAGCTTGGAGTGGCCATAAAAGTGTTTGGATAAATGCCCTTGCAATATAGGTATTCAAATCGATGAAATCAATCAAGGGGGTCATTTGCCACCAATTCGTGACCATCTGATGATTTGTGTTTGAAACGGTTATTCCGGAGAAAGCTTCAGTTGCCACAAACATTTTCAGATAGTAACCCATGCATTAAGATATTTTTTTTTCAAGTTTCCTGACGAGGCTGGAGTGCTTAGTTTGGATCAAGTTTCCTTAGGGCTTCAAAGAACCAAAGAAATGTTAAGTTGGAAACACAGTCCTTATATATCACCGTTTTGGCGCTCTGAAGACTTGTTTTAGGAATGTCAGTTTCGGAACAGGTTTGTGTGCAGAGTTAAGTGACCATATTCATTTTACGATTGAACCCCCTTCAATATGCACACTTACAAAAAATGTCATGTAAATTTCGGTGCCCTAAGACTGAAACATGCAAGCATCCTTTAGCACGTAGAAATGAGTTGAAAGAGATGAGAAAATAAATTCAACCAAACACACCTATATTTATTTTCCGTAAGTATCTGTTTCATAAGACATAATTTAACACGAAAGCTCTGTGTACGTTCCATGACAGTTTACAAAGTTGAATACCGCCTCGTGTAAAATTAATAATTTCTAAGTTCTTGGTTATTAAGATGCATGAGATGGCCACCCTGTATCATAACTGCATGAAAACTTATCCGGAAGTATTCCCAGCAATATTAGCGTCGAGATCACCTGAAAATGTGTTTTTTTTTTTTGGCATTCTGGAACCCTAAAGTGATATGACGCTGGAACATAAAGGGTTTTTTAAAATTTGATCGATTTAAACTTGAAGCATTTCCTTTCATCGGGCATTGAATTTTTTTGAACACCCCTCATTTTGAAGATGTGTGCGTGTAGCACCATGCCTTTATTATGATTTTGAGATTAGCACTTCAGTTATCAAAATGACGTCGAAGGAAGAGACGCAACTCATCAAAATTTTGCACGTGCATGGTGAAAATCTATACTACTCTCACGCCAAGTTGGCGAAACTGTTGAATGTGGCTAAATCAACTGCTACCAACGTACTAAAAGTGTTCGAAAAGATAAACAAAACAGGTCAGCAGAAGTACGAACGCGAAAGTGGTACACGGCGATACAGTCGAAGTTTGATTGCGTGACTGGTTTGACTGTCAAAGTTCGCGAAGAAATATCTGTTGTGGTAGGCCATCTGTACCGGTGGCTAGAAGAGCAACTTTTGCATTGCGACCAGAACCGTCAACCAAGAAATTTATCTGAACAAGAGCCTACAAAATCGTCTACTACCTGTCCTGAAACGACACAATTGTTCCGTTCTATTTTGGCCGGATTTGGCATCTTGCCATTACGGAAAAAAGGCCATGGAGTGGTATGCTGGCAAAAACGCCAGAGCTCCGCCCGATCGAACAATATTGGGCCATCGTCAAGCGGATACTTAAGAAAAATCAAAAAGCTGTTGTGAGCGAGAAACAGTTCAAGGCAAACTGGCGGTCTGCGGCGAATGAAGTGGACAAGGGGACTGTACAAAATATTATGGCAGGTGTTAAACGAAAGACCCAGCAATTCGCTTTCGGTTAAAAAGAAGCTTAGCTGAATATTTTTCCTGTATTCTGTATTAGCTGAACTTGGAGCAGAAAAAGAATTTGACTTATTAATCAAAACTATGATCGACTCACACACATAACTGTTTGACAAAATTTTGATCGGAACACCGTTTATTCGTCGTACTTCTGGCAGGTATGGCAGATTATGGACGAGAACGAAACTAATTAGAATGATCAAGGCTACGATGGATGGTGTACAGTGTTACGTGAAGATATCGGGTGCGTTATTGGACTCATTTGAAACACGCAAAAGATTTCGACAATGCGATGGTCTTTCCTGCCTCCTGTTCAACATTGCGCTTGAATATGTTATGCACCGTGCGGACTTTAACATGCGGGGTACGATTTTCAATCAATCCGGCCAGTTCATCTGCTTCGCTGACGGCGTGGACATTGTCGGCAGAACGTTCCAGGTGGCAGCTGATCAGTACACCAAGCTGAAACGTGAAGCGGAAAAGGTTGGATTGAAGCTGAATACGTCGCAGACTAAGTATCTGTTGGCTGGAGAAACCGACCTTGATAGAGCTCACATAGGCAGAACTGTGACGATTGACGGAGATGAGTTCGAGGTGGTGGATGAGATTGTGTACCTTGGATCATTGGTAACATCGGATAACAACTACAGCAGAGAAATTCGCAGACGCATTATTACCGGAAATCCTGCCTACTATGGACTCCACAAGACCTTGAGGTCTGGTAAGCTTCACCCCCGTACAAAGTTTACCATGTACAAAACGCTAATAATACTGGTAGTTCTCTATGGACATGAGACGTGAACAATGCTTGAAGAGGACCTGTAAGCACTTGGAGTTTTCGAACGACGCGTGCTTAGGACCATCATTGGCGGTGCATGTGAAAGCGGTGTATGGAGGAGAAGGATGAATCACGAGCTGTGCAGTTCTCTGGAAAACACAGTATCCAAAAGTCACTTAAGGGTCACTAGAAGGGAACACTGGGCGGGACATGTTGTAAGTAGTTGAACAACAACCCCGCAAACATGGTGTTTACCTCGAATTCGACCGGTATAAGACACAGAGGAACGCAGCGAGCTAGGTGTTTAAACCAAATGAAGCAAGACTTTGGAAGTGTTGGGCATTCGATGAACTGGAGACAAGAAGCCCTCAACCGAGTTTTATGGGGAAATATCGTGAAGCAATTGCGGTCCTAATAGAACGTTGGACCAGCATAAGTAAGTAAGTAAGTAAGTAAGTAAGAGACCAAGTCGTCCTCTCCCAGTCGACGAAATCAGTGCTATTATTAGTGAGCTTGAAGAAGCTTGAAGCTTGAAGTGATGTTGAAGATGATAGTATATTGACGGGAGATGAAGAATCGCCGATGCCGAAAATAAAATTGTCTATATTACAACCAACTATGACATCTACGATTCGGATGAAAGTTATGATGAAGAAGTGAAAACTACGACCTAATGACGAAAGACGAAACGAAATGGAGTTCAAACCCATCACCGCCTTCACAAACACGTAAACGAAATATTTTTCGGCAAAAAGGGGAGTTGACCAACTTATGCACGGCAAAAGACATTTTAAGATCAATCGTCATACCACAAACATGTTCCATAATTTTGGCAGCAACACATAAAAAACAGAATAATGATAAATATTAATGCTCAGCTGTAAGCAACTCATAAAAGTTTTTAGGAATTATTCCAAAGAATTCAAAATCCATTTCCGAAAATTAATTTGATATTCCCAAATAGTGTCTTTGTACCGGACCAGAGCCCGAAGACCAAGAATGTCCATAAAATGGAGTTTTTACGGCGTAAAATCGGCCAATATTTACCAAAGTAACATCGACGCAAAAAAGCTTCGTTTTCCTGCAAGCCTGAGGGTTATTCCGAGAGTCAAAGTGACGTTTGTCGCTTGGTGTAGTGAGAAAAGTCACCTGCAGTGACGTGACTCTTCTGGGTAAATCAAATGAAGAGTCACGTCACTGCAGGTGACTTTTCTCACTTCACCAAGTGACAAACGTCACTTCGACTCTCGGAATAACCCTCAAAATGTGACGGCCAAAACCCGGGCTCACAAGTTTTATCGCAAATATTTGACGAAGTTTTCTTGCGTGATAATAGACGATGAAACTTATGTGACTTATATGGAAGACTTTAAGCAGCTTCCCGGAATGTCCTATTATACTGCCAAGCTACGGAACGGCGTAGAGGAGCATTTTGAGACGAAGAAAAAGGCCAAGTTTCCCAAATAATATTTGGTTTGGCAGGCAATATGCAGCTGTGGTCGAGCAAGTCAAAGCTTCATCACAACCGGAAGGTTAACAAGGAAATGTACCGTGAATAATGCATAAAGAAGCAATTGTTTCCAGTCCTACGCAGCCATGCCGCTCCCTCGCTATTCTGGAAGCGTATGAAGCGATGAATTGGCTGGTTAAACGTAACGACCCATACAAAAAGAATTGAAGGTCCTTACAAAAAACGAGACGAGGGGGGGGGGGGCTGTTCGAAGCCTAGCAGACTGCTATGAACTACAGAAACTTCTTGATATATTCAGTAATTGGTGCGTACGAAATATGATGGTTCTGAGCATCTCAAAATGTTGCGTAATAAGTTTTGGTCGAACGAATAATGCTATTCAGTTTAATTGTATTATTGCTGAATCTCCACTTCAACGGGTTGATCATGTTAAAGACCTCGGAGTTGTATTGAACGAATAACTAACCTTTACTCGCTTCTTCTCAGGTACCATTGGTAAAGCCAATCGCCAGCTTGGGTTCATGTTCAAAATCTCCAATGCGTTTCGTGATCCGCTGTGTTTCAAAGCTCTTGACTGCTCGCTGGTACGCTCTATTCTTGAGTTTGCATCTGCTGTATGGAACCCCTACCAGGCTGTATGGAGTACGTGGTTTGAAGCTGTCTAACGCGGATTTGTAAGATATGCTTTGCCCCACCTTCCATGGAGTGACCCATTAAACTGGCCTGCTTACGCCGATCGCTGTCACCTGCTAGGGCTGGATACTCTGGCTAAACGAAGGAATGTCGCGCAATCTGTATTCGTTGCCAAGCTTCTCTTATCTGAATATGATGTTCCTGAGTTGCTGTCGAGAATCAGTCTATATGCTCCTGCCCGAACCCTTCGACCGAGAGCGTTGCTTCAGGGAGAATTACAAGCAACTATTAAGCTGCAAATAGTTCCATTGTTGCCATGATATGCCAGTTCAACGTAGTATCCGACGAATTTGATTTCAACATGTCCACCTCAAGATTTCGTCATCGCTTGCTGAACCGTTTTAACGTTGAATTAGATTTAAGTACTTCATATAGACCACAAAGTCCGATGAATCAAAGACAAATACAAATACAAAAACAAATACAACAATGTTTTCAATCTCCCATACTACAGACTAGGTTTAGGTGTTATCTGACTTAAATTTTTATGAAATAATCCGGTATTTTCTGCCAAATCTAGCTATTTCTTATGTGCATTAGATATCACAGAACATTAAATGTTTCTTTCAAACTGTGTATCTTAAATGGCAATCAAGGTTTTCATAATAGCTTACAACACAATCCGCAATGATCGTTACAATCTGTAGTTACTTTTGTCAATTTTGCGAATTCATTCAATCGGCTTGTAAAATTCGTCATCGACATGCTAAACTTTTAAAATATGCAATACAAAATATCATTTTCTAACATTGAAAACCACATATCTCCCCTAAGTCATAACAATTACAATGCAGTGCAGTACTCGAACGCACTGCCATAATCTTGCAATGCATTGAAGTCAATCGATTCTCCGCAAACAAAACTCACAGTAAATCGACAATTCCACTCGTCACAGTCACAGTCAATAAAGGTTTATCGCCAAAATCTCAAGATAGCGATCTAACTTCAAACGAGCATCTTCACACTTGACCACTTCTTCCCATTCGGAGTTTTCACGAACCAGCACCGCGTCTTTGCCGTCGTCGTCGCCGCCGTCACCCGTCCTGTTGCCTTTGTGTGGCGTGTGATGTTCATTATTCGACACACTTTATAAGGCATGTAGGTGCCTGGTTATTTATGCACTCATCTCCATCGTTCCGCCGATGATGTCTATCGACGACTTCGAAATCCGGACCTTACCCATTCCGCCGCTGGCCGGGGCAAGTGCAAAATGAGTGGGTACTTGCGAGGGTAATTACTGAATTATGGTGAACCCTGTGTACAAACAGCATCATCAGCATCATCCACTCCGAGCGCTTGAAGCATTATGCAATTACACAAAACTCCGATGATTCGGTTGGCAGTGTATTAAGTACAAAAGTGGAGTATGCTTGCAACCCCCCACCGTGCGAACAATCGATGTGATGCGATGGATCGGGTTGCTTCGATGATGATTGGCGTCCCCCGAGATGAAGATGAAGATGAAGAAGCATTAAACCGAGTCGAAGGTTATGCACACCCAAGATGGAAGTTACGCTCGCCGGAGAGGGAGTCATTACGTACCTGAAAAAGGAAATAAACAGTTGAGCTTTAATAAATTAGCCGTCATTAATGATGTTAACGAGTTTATACGTCGCATAATTTATGCTATTCTTTGTACTGCAACAGACATTGATTCCATTCGAGAACACGGGGCTTATTGTTTTTCTCATTATGCACTGGTAATTGTGCTACTTTCAAAATGCAAACCGATCGGCAGAGCCTTGAGCCGAATGATTAAAAGCGTATCAATCGGCTACCGAGCCTACCCACGATCAATTTTTGAACATGACCCATTTTGAAACGCAACCAGCAGACAGCTGGCCGTCCTAATGCAGCACCCTGCCCTAAATATGTGTTGCATAAGTTGGTCGCGCAATAATTCCGAGCTCATATTTAACCAAATGAACTGTCGAGAGCCAAGTATGTCCATCCTACGCGTTCTTTATCCGCATTATGAACCTGCCGGCCCGTTTTTATCGACCCCAGCTGGGCACACCACAGTCGCAGTCGCTATTCAATATGCATGTGAATAAGGAGTTCGTGTCAGGTGATCGTGTAACCGACTTCAGCCCTCAAGAGCTCAGCAAACCGATACTGCACCGGTTGGTTGTCGATAGGTGGGTAGCTGACAGGGTGGACCTCGGAATGGACAACCGAAGGTGAACCGAGAGAGCTGATTGCGACCTGCCAAGGCGGTCGGTTCGGAAAACGGGATCAACAGCTGCTGGTGTGGGGAAAATTTAACGCGACTTTTCGATTGGTTTAAGAATAAAAATGCATTGCATGCAATCTTGGAAGCCGGTGGGGGGCTGCCTAGTTGTCGTCTTTCGATAGATCTCAGGAATGTGGTCTGGAAGTTTTGCGAATCAGGGGATATGTGCTGATGTCTTGTTTTGTGCTCCAGTGACAGTTGGGTTCATTTGCAGGTGTTGCATGTTGAATGACGACTTGTTACAGTGCGATTTGTGGTTATTGGTGCATTTTTAGTAATAGGAACTGAATGAACGTCGAATGGACTACAGTAGTTTCATAAGAAAGACTTGCTGACAAATTAATCTACAAATGAATTAAGAATTGAAAATATGAAATAAGAATTGGTTGTCTGATTTTTCCGAAGCAATACAAAAATGTGTTTTAGCAACTGCGCATCATAACGGGCTAGTTTTGATAACGGTGTAGTTTGAAACAATGGCTTAATTTTGCTCATCAATTAATCAATTGCGTCATGTGATACATTATGCAACACTTTTGAGTTGCGAAAAGTTCGACATTATGCCACACCTTTCTTACAGTACCATTTGCACAGTTTAGAGTGCTACCTAGCTAATAACTGAAAATTGGGCATATTTGACTGGTGCAATTAAAACCTTCGTGTGCAATTTAGAAAAAAATATTTGATGTTTATACAAACCTTAATATACAAAAATCATTATGCAATTGACATACGCATTCGAGGGATTTCATGAACAAATAAGTTGCGGAGCCAGTTTTGAAGTTTTGAAAAAATCATAATGTTTTCCAGAGGAACAGTTTTCACCTGTTCTTTAGCAACATAAGATGACTTCACAATGAAGAGACATGTCTTGGAATTAGCAATGGGCGATCTCCATCCGTTTTTTACTGGATCGATTTTTTGGGCTCGATTATTCGATATTTTGAATCGATCCTATACTGTTCGATTTTTTAGTGGGAGAATCGACTTTCAAATTCTACACGCTCAGATGACAATACGGAAAAGTCGGGAAAATATACCGAAAACCGCACATATTGAAATGATTGGTAAACATGGATTACCGAAATTTCAGTATTGTTGGAAAGCAGGAAAACACGTTAAAAATTACTTTTTTTTACGGTTCTTTTTACCGAAAGTGCTAGCAACCCAAAACGAGCATTTTAAACCAAGTTTAAGCAAAATCTAACGATAAAATTTGCAAATCCACTTTATTAAAATAATAGGTAAAATGAAACGATTTCTTTCGGTAAATTTTACCGATACTTTAGGTTTTTCTTTTAAAACCTAAAGTACCGTTAAAATGAAAACCTTGTTTTCGGTAATCTTATCTTAGCGTGTTGTATTATTTTTCACGAAATAGGTAATCAGTGACTCAATAAGTGATTGCAACATGTCAACATGTTATTATAAGCTGCCAGACCTATTCTGAACGACATTGATCACTATCAAGAATCGCCCTCACCTAGCACTTCTCGCAGTGTTACCTGCTAAGCTGTTTTTGTGTTGTGCCCCAGCCCGTTCGGTATAATTTTTACCTATCACTGTCGTTCCGGTTTTATTTACGATATTTTGTCTGCGTTAAAAAGAATGGTTGATAAAAGTGATAAGAGTTGTAAGCTAAAACCTCCCGCATAACGAAAAACAATTTGCTATATAGTCAAAACTGTATTTCGATTGTAAGATATATTATCACATTTTATGTTATTGTTATCGAATAATTTAATGCCATTTTCACCATAGAACCTTTACATTAACACATATTGTTAAAGTTTGCCATATTGTCATTGGAAGGTTTTTTATTGGCTGCACTCGGTCTGGATTATATACGAACTGTTTGGCATAGAGTACAGCTAAAATTTTGTTCGTGAAAATTGCCATTTTTTTATGGTAACCTAACTTAACCGCCTATTCAGCATATTGTTATTTGGCCTTTTCCCATCTGATATATTGTTGAAACTATAGTGGAGATTTTTAGTTTATAGTTGTCAACTATAAGGGTAAATGTCGTAACAATAACGGAAACGGTCGTCAACAATAAGGGAAATGGTCAAGGAATGGTTTGTGATTATGCGGGCTGACATTCATGAGTTCGCTGGATAAGCCCCTATGGTCTCTCTGATGACAATTTATTCACATGAATCTGTTTTCTGTAGAACAATAAAACAAAAGATCAAACATGGAGTTTTCTCTCTGGAAATGTAACAAATTACCTCAATTAGTTTGAACAATTTATAAATTATAATTATATAAATTACAAATCGATTTTACTCGAATCGATTCTTCCGCAGTCGATTTGTTCTCGAATCGATTTTTTTTTAGATTTCAGGAATCAATTCAGCAGAACCGATCTTTTTGTGTAAAATGCCCATTGCTAACTTGGAATTGTGAAAAGTTTGTGACTTTCAAACTGAATATCCTACTTGGATCAGAATGTTTTGCTAGTGTAGTGTTTGCTCGTTTTGGCATATTTTAGGTTAAGAGTATATCGTCAAATGACAGCTCGCTGGTCGGGTCGTATCAAGACGTCTATATAAGGTCTGGGGCAAAACACTGCTTGCTTGTATTGGAAGCAAAAATAATGTAAATATATTGAACTTTCCATTGGCAGGCATAGGTTCAGATTTAAAAAAATCGGTTCAAACGTTTATTATGAGTGCTTAATTGTGGAAATAATCATGATACAAATGCCATGTATTGAGCAGAAGCATGGCCTCCCGATAACATGGATCATTTATAGTGAATTTAACTGAGGTAATTGAATTTTTGCCACACAAACTTTCAAACGCTGAGACTTGACAATCGAGTAGCGATAAAGAGCCAATTTTTCATCATCGGTAGATGGAATTGATTGGAAAATTAAGTTTTTTATATAAACAATCACGGAGCGAACGAATCAAAATCAATAGTATGACGTAGCACTTTGCGAGCTTTTGTGTAGCGTACGCAAGGAATGCAGTTGTATATAGTGTCATGAGCGAATTTTGCTCATTTCACATATCATTATAGTCGCCAGACCTTATAAAGACGTCATTGGGGTCGTATACTCTCTTTCTCTATATTTACTACCTACGCATACATACATTTGTATTCTGATAAAAGAGGAACGACGAATAGGATCTAGAGTTATTCTAGTTGGTTACCTGAACTGTGTTTGTTAAAGCGATTCCGAAAAGACTTGCCGGTGGTGACAAGTTTGGATTAGAACCCCAATGAATATATTTTTTTCGGCAACCTGTAGTGAATTTTTCCGGCAATCAACCGAGTGGAAGGTGCACTTGCAATGATCGCTTTACAATAACCGCAAAGCAACCTCGTGGTTGAAAGGTTGGATTCCTCAGGCTTCTGGAGTCGGCCATTGTAGTTTTCAACTTTTGTCTGGAGTATATTGTGGTATTATGAACGGTATTTTGACGCTAATTTGGTTCAGTGGGACCGGTTGATCAATTCGTGTATGGAAAATTCCATCTAACAGGTAATAACCGGTGAGTCACAGAAGGAGTGCTCACGAAGTAGAATCGAAAAGGAAGAAAAGGATCGCTGGTGCAAACTGGAAACGTGCTAATAATGGCTCATCGTAGTCAAGTACGGAAGTGTAACGTGATCGATCATCAAATGCCAAATGTAGTGGTTCTACTAAGATGACGCGATGAAGATGGAGAAGGACAGAACGATTTGTACAACACTGGTGACAAGGCAATCGTTTATAAACCTCTGGCGGATGCGGGCACTCGTGTGAAGCGTTAACGAAAGCTTGAAGGAACTGCTACTCCAAGAAGATCGAAGAGATCGAAGAAACCCTCACAGGACGGCGTCTGTATTTGCACTTGATCAGTTTTGGAAATTCTATTTTCGTTATAAGAAGGTTTTTTTTTAATTTTTCATTTGTTATATGAATTTAATGATTCCTTCAAATTTCCTGATTTATTTTGATATTTAACAATCAGAATAAAAACATCCAAAGGGATGAGAAGTTGTAGTGTTTACTCGTTTTGGCATATTTTAAGTTAAGAGTATATCGTCAAATGACAGCTCGCTGGTCGAACCGTATACTCTCTTTCTCTATATTTACTACCTACGCATACATACATATGTATTCTGACAAAAGAGGAACGACGAATAGAATCTAGAGTTGTTCTAGCTGGTTACTTGAACTATAAACAGTGTTTGTTAAAGCGATTCCAAAAAGACTTAACAGCCAGTACACATCGACGTCCGTATGATTTATTCAGAGAGGTGTAAATATATTGGATGATGGTTCAAAGCCGTTTGAGCAACATCGTGAATTACTTGGGAATAGAAGCAGAAATTAAGGAAGAACTAATGAGTAAGGTGCATTACGATGTTTTCTTGATAGACTGAATGTGATGTAAACGCAAAACGATGATTTTTTCGTGATTTTTTAATGCTTTTCAAATTTGACCCAAGACGACACCGGGGTAAAACGCCTGTTTCATTTCTCAATATGTAGCCCAACTTTGGGGTAAGGCGTACCACAACATTGGGAAAAAAAAGCGAAAACTATGACAAAACTAAAAGGTAATTCTAGAAGTTATTCTTTGAGTAAATCCTGAATTGTTGGAAAAATTTATGGATAATTTTTTGTACGAATTCCTCAAGAGATTGCTCCACAAATTTCAGCAGAATTTCCGGCAGGAATCTCTACAAAAATACTGTTCTTCCAATTAAGTAGTATTTTCATGTTAGTTAGAATAATATTGTATTGCCCCTTATCAACAATGAAAAACGTATCTTCCAGTCAGAAGCTCCGGAATTCCCGAACATACGCAATCAGCCGAAGTGTCGCTAATGGTTCTCCTTGCGAATATTTATGAGGATGATAACCGAAAACACCTGACGGGTTGCGGAGTTTCTGATTTCAGAAAACATCTTCGTAAGAAGTCGGTGTATCAGTAGGAGAAATGCTTATATCCGGAACGCTCGATGCTACCAGCAAGGAGGTTTTCATCTCAATCTGCTGCGCTTTCTATAGCGAGTTAATTAAACAGACTATTAAGCGGTTTGATCTAACGGATCCAGTTATGACAACTACATTGAGCGTTGTCCCCAAGAAGCTGCATAACTTTAAGGAGTTCAACTCGATTGCTAAGCAAACTTCTTTGAAATCGGTGAGGAACAGGCTATCGAAAATGAGTTTCGTCAGCTGATGATGGCAATCATCTGTAAGGAGTGGAAGAATTGGATGACTTGAAAACGTCTTGACGAAAACTGTTGTGTTTCAATCGAGCAGGGCAGCCATGGACCGAATACAATGCAGACAACTTTTGGGTACAGCAAAGGCCACACCGGTCTTGGTCGGATTAGTAAGGTAAGTTCAAGCGAGCATACTGAATATGACCAAAATCCAGAATCACCTGAGTACAAACACCATGGATGCTATCATACAATCGATGATCGATTACATGAAAGCGGAAGGAGGCGTTATTCAGCTAACTTTAACATCACAACTGGAATCAAAATAAAAAAAAAGCATCATAACAATGATTGATTGTTAATTCCGGTACGGTAGTGTTCACCTATCTTTAAACTTTTAGTAATCAAAACAAACACCTCATGATTCTTTATCATGTCAATACTGGTCTGTTAATAGAGCTTAAGTGCAATAATCGATTTCTCCAGAGAACATGAATCCCTTGTATACATCCTGTAGAAAAAAGATTCGTTTTCCTCGGTACGTAGAGAAACCGATAACTGCACTTAAGCCCTATTGTAAAGACCTTTTTCAAAGTGCATTAACATCAGATTTAGCATTTAGGCTTCGAAAATTTTCCATTCTACGTTTACAAAACAAAGTTTGGAACAAAGATTTATGCCGAGATTTTCTGCAGTTAAACACAGCTAGAAAGATTTTTTTTGGCAAAAATTAGAGATGAGAACGAAAAATAATGTGGCAACCCTGATCGTACCTTCATCCGTTGCCATAGTTACCAACCGACGACTGGTTTAAACAAGCGAGAAATAAACTACTCGTCTTCTTGGATCGAGACCAGCCATGCGAAAGGACGCAAACTAGCAAGCTGCTAAAGTTACCCAGCCGACTCAACAATTTGGCACCGTCGGTAGCATGTTAGTCGTAGAAAAGCCAATGCAAATCTTTCCTGTGATTGTGGAGGTTAGGTAGCTACACAGAAAAAAAAATCAATTTTATCAAGCGCGTAAAATTTCCCATCGTTGAATTCCAATCCTAAGGAGGCGTAAACAACGAAATTGTTTGCAATCTTTCTTGTGCCATACAAAAATGTTGTCAATCTTTCATACAACAGGCTAGATTCAGACGTTATCTGGCTTAAATTTACATGAAATATCCCATTATTTTCGACCAAAACTAGCATTCCCTTTATGTGCATTAGATAACGCAGAAAATTCAATGTTTCTTTTTATCTGTGTAGTGGAAAATCGGAGCCGAGAGAATTACAAATTGTAGTGTGATAAGAATTCTATGAAACCTGCAGGGCCGTTGTTTGGACGGTACCGGAAAATTCGAAGCGCCAATGCCAAAGCGGGTCCGGCACATCCGTAGTGCTGAAAACGAAGCGATTCCGGAATAATCCGAAGCGCAGTGAATGAAGCAAAGCAACTCCGGAGTTTTCCGTAGCGCACTATTTAAAAAAAAAATAGAAATTTGAAACCTAGTTCGGTAACATCCGTAGCCTGTGTTCGAAAATAAAATGAAAAACTCCATCGGAAGTGCGGTTGCAAAAACAGAATTGAGAAGCTCTGGCTAACTACGCTTTATCTGATTTTCAAAATTCGGTATGATTTTGAGTGCTTTCAACGACAAAGTAGAATAGGGCAAACCCTGCAACTTGGATTTGGAGAAAATTGCCCAATGTTAGCGACTGGATTGTAGTCCTCCGGGTAACGTAACGCTACAAAAGCTAAACAAACGGCAGTATACACAAAGTTCATCGAAAAATGCGGATATATCACTATTCTGTTCTCCACTACCGACAGCGGCTTTTTAGATGAAAGCATTTTCATCACTTATCAACTTCACTAAACTTTTCCTGAAATTAACGGAAAACAATGACAGCGAAAATACAAAAACGCGTCCATTCTTTGCTGGTGCCTACTTCGATCCGAGTTTGACAGATTTGCCTCCTTCGGCACAAAAACAACATCGTTGGCTTCGTACCACTCCATCACCGGTTTCGCGTAATGGCAAGACGCTAGATCCGGTCAAAACAGAGTATCACCTTCGAGGGACTGGAGTCACGGCAACAGGCGCTTCTGGAGGCATTCTTTTGTATTTATTGAATATACAGTTCCAGAAGAAGAAGGTCGACAAATTGGCCAAGATTTACGTGGTGTAGCAAGCGATCTGTGAGTGCGGCAAACTGAGCAGCCAAAATTTGGCTGCTGATGGTGCAGGTCGTAACGGCTTGCTGAGTTTGCCGCACTAACAGATCGCTTGCTTCGGTGCTTCTTGGCAAATTTGTCGACCTCCTTCTTCTGGAACTTTTCCGGAACACTCAAGCGGGATCTGCTAACAATAAAGTTAAGGGTGGAGATCTGCTTGACGTCCACTTTAATGTACGTCTCAACTTCCATTACGCTGCATTTTGGCTGCACCCACCACTCGCAATATAGCTTCCTGGAGCGGAATTTGGCCACCGTATTCTGTTTATCGGTTAGGTTAGGCGCCTTCCTTACCTTGAAGACATGAACTACGGCACAAATCATTGTCTTCTGAACGAATCAGACAGACGAATTGACCTTCTTGGCCCCATCCCGTATCGAATGGTTCGGATTGGGCTCTAAGTAATCGCTTCGTCTTTGCTTTTAATCCACTGCCAGCTCACCACTCGGTCGTCTGGGTCATCTAAAACGATTTTACCAAACGGGTCACGGTGGAATTGTCGATTTCTAACTGTTTCGCAACTTCACCTGTGCAACTGGCCTGAATTTTCCACGACCGCACCTATTATTTTTTGTCGAAGCACTTCTTGCTTGGAAACCATCTCGGTAACCACGTGACAGATTATGGCGACAGTTTTGCACATGTTTACATTACATTCAAAACTAAATATACTCAAAATTTCAAATATTTTTATCCATTCAAGAAAAGGTTATACACAAAAAAAAAGTGTGGCATTTTTTTCGAGTACAATCTTCAATATATTCTATTAAGTATTAATCCTTTTGTTCGAAATATAAGAGGGACCATAAGGGCACCTGATTCAAGCTTATTTTAATGCGAGAAAGTAGATCTGCCAACTTTCCTTTGCAAACAGTCAACCGGTGAGTATTCCATATAAACTAGTTGCTTATATACTGTCAAAATTTGACAGCTCCAGTTTGTTTATCAGCTATGGCAAGAACAGTGAAACTACTTCGATCAATAGTTTGTTTGTACCGCCTGCTCCATCCGGGCCTTAAGAAAGTCGTGTTGGTCGGATATAATCACGGAAACGTCTACAAGATTCTGGAGAACGGAGAGTCCATCGAGTGGAAGCCTAATTCCGGCCGTCGGACCGCTTTAAGCGACCGGAGGATACTACAGGAGCTCAAACGGAAGGCGGAAGCAAGCGTGGCCACTACTTTCCGTGCGTTGGGTTGGGTGACCGGTCATACGATCTAAAAGTATTTGGCCAAAATGGATATCCACATGCGGAAAAGCCAGTCCAAGCTAGCTGTGTCAGATAATCAAGCAGAAACCCAGAAACAACGGCTGAAGATTCTGGTCAAAGAGATCTTCCCGTCGAAGCGGAACGTTGTCGCAGTTATGGACGACTACGTAACATACTTTGGACAGAAACGACTGTCAAGAAAGAGGCCACTTCACTTCCCCGACAGAAGAAAGCACACGAAGTTCCCAAAGAATCACAATCAGCTAAACGGGGATGTCATGTCCCTCCTCTTTGTCGAGGCTGGCAGTGAACGACGAGATCTACAGTTTCAAGTGCCTCCTAGAATGTGCCGCCTTCATTAAAAAGTACCACAAGGATGACGACGTGGTATTTTGGCCGGATCTAGCTTCGGCCTGAAATGGAGCGGTTGGGTAGTCCAGTGGTGTTCAAGCATGCCAACCATCCCTACGTGCCCCAGCTCCGCCCAATCTAGATGTTCTGCGCCAATTTGAAGATTATATTCAAATACCGGCGGCACAACGACTCACTTTAGCTCTAATATAACAGATGTACATAAATCTGAAAAATTGGTTCTGTATAGTTGACTCGATAGAGCCTGAACAAATAAGTTTTTATTTCTAAATTAAGTATGAACTACACTTCCGTATTTTTCTAATCATTTCAAGAATTCTTGTTGCGAGTTGCATTCAAAAATTTACTCTCAATGATTTTTTAAGAAAGTCAATGAATCAAGACTTAATTTAAAATGCTTCAAATTATCATAATATGAAAAGAAACAGTGCCTTACGATTACTCGAATCAAACTCCTTAAATTTCACATTCAACACAAAAGAAACATCAGGTCCATTCCGTTCACGAATGCCAACCATCCCACAGGGCACAGCTGCACCGGCTGTTGTTCACATTAAAGCAGGCCTCGATTCGCGTAGGTGATCTTGCAACACCACGCACGAGCAATTAAACTGATGCTAAAAGGGTTATTAATGTAAGCAGCTCCCTTCATATTCCGATGCGATGACACAAATGTGGAATTAATATCCTCCCAAACCAGTCAAGCTGTCGGCTCCTTGCCACTGCCACAACCAGCGTGGAAGGTTCTCAAGATCGTCAAGGTCTCTTTCCCTTTCGTCAGCGACTCACGCGACTCAGCGAGGGCTCCGGCAGCCGCTTCATCAACGCGCTCTGTCGGCTGATTGTTATTATCGGTGTGAGGGATTTTTTTGTTTACTTCACTCTCTGGTTTGACATGAGCTATTAATTGAATCGTACTTGAAGTTGAAAAGACGTTTATCATTTAAAAAAAATGCCAGTTGTGAAGTTCAATAGCTCTCAGTTGAAACTTGGAACTGTGTTAATCAAGATAAAGCCAGCTTGTAACACGAAGAGCTGTTTCGCACAGTGTAAATGATGACCTCTACTTCCGGTACAATAATCTCAGGAATCCTACTATGCTTTTCCACAATAACCAGATCGTAAACACGATCCTGATCCCATAAAATAATCCTAATGCTCGATCACACGATTTCACCTAGAAATCCATTCACATGCTCCCATTTCACCATGTCTTGCGCCCGGCAAACCTGTACGAACAAGCAAATAAACCCATCGAACATCATCTCTCGATCATGTCAAACGTACTTGCATCGAGCTTGATCTTTATCTACCCAGATCTATAATTTGTACAACATACACGGCGTTCGCGTACAATCCATCGGTGATCCGACATTCATCCCATTTCAACGCCGAGCCACCCGGACACTTGGCGAGAGTATCTTCCAGTTCCCACACGTCCGATCGACGTCGATTTTTGCGGGGGCGACGATCCTCTGGCCGTCGAAAATGCAGACCGATGTCGTGATTTGTTTCCTGCCTTTCCAACAATCTTGTTCTACTCTCCATTCGAGCTGTGACCATCAACAGTGTCGTTCGGCGATGTTCTCCAGTTTGTAATCGCGCTCATCACCAGATCATAAATTTCCGCCTAGCTCGTCCCAAAGTGCCACTTTAAATCCAACAAATCACGACCACCAACCGGTTAGTTTGATTTCGGGGAAGATCGAAATCTAGGTCAGCAGCGAATGTCATAGAACACAGATTGGAGAATTTATGACTACGGTTTCAACTGCAGCTCGGAATGTGCGCCCTGCGCTGGGTTAGAACATGCATCTCAGCATGCGAACGCGCGACGACGAGACTTTGTGTCATTGTGTCATTGAAAGTTAGCCCACGAAAAAATCAACATACCGTAAGTACAAATTGTCGCGCTGACAACTGGGACAGAATCACGGATCAATTCCCGTTCACTTGTTTGTTGTTGTTTTTTTTCGGTAGAATAATGCTGCACACTCACACAAGCTCCCTGGATCGTGACGCGAAAGCTAGCTCAGAACAATGCAGGCTTTTGACGAAGCATGGTCTAATGCTGCAGCACGCCCAGCTCGAGTCGATTTGCATTCTTGGAACGTGAATAATGTGGAGCGTGTTAGCGCGAGGCATAATAGCGTTCCCCGATCATTTGGTGCCCACGACATTCAATTACGGCGAATTATGCTATGAATTTATGATCTTGGGGAGTCGTTTCCTCTAGTCAAGAGGTTGTCAACAACGGCGGTGGTGTGAAATAGTGAATCATCTGGAGCCTACGCGCGCCGTTGTTGCTGTTGATGTTTGAACGGGCCCACACCAAGCCCCTCGTCGGCCGGGTTGATGATGGATATCACACAGCTAACGGTGCGCAAATCAAGGGCAATTTCCTAATGAAGTGACCTTCTGCGTGCGTGGGATTGCACGAGGATGCAGTTGGGCATTATGGATTGGTCACAATTGCAGTGAGGCCTACGATTTGGGACGACTACGTGTTGCAACTATGATTTCGTTCCATCACCACACCGTCTAATTTTTGTAATGGTTATGATTAAGTCATTGAAGTGCTGTGACTAGTCAACAGGACCGTCCATTGTATTTTCTTGAATAATTTCATTATAGCGCTTAGTTTCAAAGGATTGACTTGGTTGTATACTCAGTTCGCCTGATACGTTTATGAGCATGAGCATGATTGACCACCCAAGGTTGCTACTCTGTTATTGCCAGATCAGCTGTTATTACACAGAGAACCAACAGATGATGCTTGGGACTAACATACATCTTCAATGTGTAAAAACTGGTGATCTCAAACTGAGGCAATACCGACGCCGGCCGGCCCCGTCCGAATGCAGGTCAAGTAAGGAAAGGGTAGGAATATGTTGAATTGATACTCGCGTTAATGAAAGCCGAGAACACCTCTGCACTCCCATGAGAAATCACTGGGATGTTGGATAACAGTATTGGGTAGCCGCAGGGTTCGTTTTGGTTAACGATAAGCAGTCAAGTGAAATATTTGAAAATTAGTACCGATATCCGTTTTGAACCGATTTAAACCAAGGAATTTAAGGATGCTATTGGGGCCACTCACAGAGTCTGATAGTGGTATTTCATTAGGAAAATAAGTCAATTCATCTCAACGCCTGAGAGCCAACTTGGACCGACCTATACCAACAGTACGGATGCCGCTGTAGTCACTCAAAAAAATGGGACAGTGGGTGGCCCGACTAGGTTGACGAACGAATAATTTGGATCAAAAATAAATATGTACTCACCACGGACCCATCTCACCCGGCGAACCACGAATTTTCATGCTCACTCGATCACTCGCGCAACGAACAATCAGTTCGCCTGATACATATATGTGTATTAACAATTAGTTTGGTTTTATATTTGAAAACTGGTGATTTTTTTTTTTTTTGACGCAGGACTAACGTCTCTTTTTTCTACAGGGTGCAGCAGAAAATAATGCGAAAATGTTCAAACTTGAGTATTTTGTTAATTTGTGTAGCTAGTGACTAATTTCTGTCGAAAGCGTATTTGTTTATGTTTACTTTCAAGTGCTGCATCAAACATTCTATTTGTTTTATTGCAAATTCGTCAAAATTTTCGCGAAAGAAGTGATCACCAGTTTGTTACTCGCCTATAAGAAGCCGAAAGAGGTTTCCAAGGTGGTAGGGTGCAATTTGGCAACAGTTTACCGCATAAAAAAGTCCCTGTAGGATGGTCCTAAGCAGCGGAAGCCGGGAAGCGGACATCCGGACGTGGTCAAATCGGTCCGTGCAAAAATTGCTCGCAACCCGATGCGTTCCATAAGAAACCTTTCAAAGGAAGACAATATTTCGGAGAAATGCATGCGGAGAATTATCAAAGAAGACCTGCATGCATCTTCCAGAGCCAGCGTAAAACCGCCACTTGATTACGGACCTGGTCAAGGAACTACGAGTGACTTTCGTTGTTGAAGAAGGAAAAAATGATAATCCTGTTCTTCGACGAAAAGCTTTTCAGCATCATTTCACCGCAGAAAATGGAGAACGCTCCGGAAAAAGAGAAATTCAAATTTCAAACCAAACATCCGGCTGGTGTCATGATGTTTGGCTTGGTGGCGTCCAACAGTTTGAAAATGCCGCCTGTTTTGATTGATGCTGGAGTTAAAATCAATACCGAAGTGTATATCGGTATTTGAAAGGACCAAGGTGTTCCCTGGGTGAAGGCCAATTTTTCCGAGGACCAACACGTTGTCCTACAGTAGGGTAGAGCGCCCTGTCATACGTCCAATCGAACCCAACAATGGTTGAACGATAACATGAAGTTTTGGCCGAAGCGTTTGTGGCCCCAGCAGTCCAGATCTTAATCCGTTGGATTATTCGATTTGGGCATATTTTGAAGCACGAGCCTGCAAAATATCGCACCCTAGTGTGAAAACCCTGAAGTCAACCATAACACGCACATGGCAGTCAATGTCGGAGAACTACGTCCGAAAGGCATGCTCTGGCTTCCAGCGTCGGCTCGAGGATGTTATTAATAAAAATGGAGGACACATTGAATAAATTTGTTTAAAAGGACTTCATAAAGATAAACGCACTCGAAAATGTTGATATTGTTGCTTGAATTAGTTGAAATGGGATTTGAAAGAAGTAGAACAAATTTTCGCATTATTTTCTGCCGCACCCTGTATTCTTGTATAGGGGCACCGTAATAAAATTTCTGAAATCGAAAGCGTTACGCAGGTTTGGATATTTTGATCGATAATATCTCCTGTCTGACCCACAGAAATTTTACGATAAGTGTTTCATTCGTTTCATTTTTTAGGTGGCATATTGAATGTTTACATGCAATGTTCAGCTATAGATTCTTTTAGTATTATTTTTCAGGAAATTACCGACGAAGGTGTACTTCGTGTCATATGTGTTCGTTATACAATATTTTTGATCACCAGTAACGCTTGTCGAGCGTATCCCAGGGTTAGCCCTTTCCCTATTAATACTCCATTATGAGGAGGTCGTAGAGTTCTCTGCATCTCTCTTAAGTATGTGTTGGACTAACATTCCCTCACACTCTCCTACAGTTGCAAGGACGTGGCCAGGGTTAACTTAGCTACTGGAGGCAGCATGTCTGGTATCTAAGGGTTCGAAATCATCCCCCAGGTTTCATACCGAACGACAACGGATCCGGATGTGATATTTCTCTTAACAGTAGATATTGTGTAACTATAAATGCTAAGCTATGCTATTCCGTCTAGCTTTAGACCATAATACATTTTTCCACCAAAAATCAGGAGTTAAAGATTTTTTCCAAACATATTCATACTTCTCATGTATATGGCCAAATGGGCGAATACCAATTTTTGCCTTTTGGAACACAAAAATTTCCATGAGGCACCAAGAGTGAACAACAATGTTTTTGGCTAGAATGAAAGATATGAAGAGAAAGTTTTGATAGTTCCGCTAGTGTGCGGCAGGATTGGAAATGTAACAGATGTTTTTTTATGAAAATTGAGCGAAAAGGGCATGTATACGGTGGTACTCGAACCAAGGACATTTTTGCATAACATCCCACTGCGGGGTAGGTTAAAGCACGGACTAAGTCCGCCACTTCAACAGGCCTGTCCTTTGTAAAACTTTTGTTAAATTCAGCAAATTATTCCTCGAGACCGATTGAAAACAAGATTTGCCCTAAATGATTATTTCGCCTTTATACTACTTTAGTCCAGTAGAGTGTGAGCTGTTTAGTGGAATACCTGTAACTAGAAAACGAGAAGAAAGATTAGTTATTTCCATTTAATTCCAACTACCTTTATTGTGTAAACTGTAACTGTGTAACTGTGTAACTGTCAAGTTATTAGTATACGACACTGAAGAAGTCTGCACATTTTAGACGAAATACGCGTATCTGTCATGATAAGAAATAAAGGTAGTTGGAATTAAATGGAAAATACTAATGTTTCTTCACATTTTCTAGTCAAATTTCAGTCGTCAATGGTTTGCTTAAATCTTATAGTAAGTATGGTAAACCGATCATGAAATTCAGTTGATACTACAAAATCAACCGTTTGACTTACCAATCTCTTAGTTGTTTTCTGCAACGAAATTGCTTTGTACTCCTTATAAACTTGGCTGTGTATTTAATACCAAATGTGCCGTCAAAAGAGAGAAGCATTCGCACAATGTATTAAAAATATGCAAAGAACTCCGAAAATGTTGTTGGAAATAAAAAAGATATGATTTCCGGTGCCTATGCATGAATGTTTGACAGCTCTATTTTATCGACTTGAAATGTGTTTGATTTGGAAATTGATCCTGTTCTAAAGGGAAAAGCTGCTACTGAATCCGTGGTTGATCAGATTAGATCATGGTTATTTGATTAAAACAATCATGATTATTATAAGCCATGATTCTCGATTCAAAATATGTGTCGCTATTATTTATAATTCGAGATAAACAAATGATTGTAGTCTTAACCCGCAGCAACACCAACATGTGCGAAGGTGATAGAAGAGAAGCAGCGATTGGCTGACCCGCTCGAATTTTTTCTCGTACAGTGAATTAATAAGAAGTTATGTTAGAGTTTTGTAAGATTGATTGTCATCTGTGAATCTTGTGAATGATCCTCACAATGTATGAAACTTGTGTCTTATGACTGGAATCTTATCTTATGAATGAATACTCCAGTTTTTATTAGCATTATTATTTACTAAGCAAAGAAACTAACTTCGCTATATTTCATCACTCATAAAAGAAGAAAACGTCAAACAGGAAAAAAAATTAACGATCATAATCCAATTCATCATTTGACACGAAAAACCAACCTCTTTACAAGCCGCGATGCGGCTTCGACAAGATACATGCTCAGCTACTATGTTTCTTAATCATCAACTTTCGTGAATGGTAGTAATTTATTCAGTTGCGATTTGACATCAAGCGAGAGAGAACAAAAAAAGAGTCAAATCAAACGAGTAAAGCTCGATCGGAAAAGCTGTGGGCGACGAGCTGTATTGTGAAGCTTGTAATAGTGGCACAAATTCCCTTCGTACATTAATAGCATAGGTACCAACCAGCCTTTTTGTCGTTGCCTTCGCTGGAGTCTATGAAGTTCGACGATGCGTGGATGGGTAATAAATGATTTATTTGCTCCAAATCTCGCGAGAAATATGCATGCATGTGGGCAAGGTCTCTACCAACCCTGGGCCCTGCCTAATTCTCCTGTAAAGACATTGTATACCTTCATTTGAATGCTGTGCACATTATGCAACTTGACATCGTTGTCGGGCACCGATAGAAAGGGAAAATCATCGGTCTCAATTTGTCTTGGACTTGAAGATTTGTGGAATGGGGTCAGCGATGCTCATTAGGGAGGTCATTTGTTGATCGTTAGCGTGTAGGCCTTATGCATTGTGCGTTGAAGGTTCCCCCTTCTCCGTGAAACCGAAAAACGGAAACCATTCCATATCAAACAACCCGACAGAGTTTCTCCAGAATCACCTCGAAATGCCAGCATCCTTCATCAAAAAACCACAATCATCTTCAAATCGCGATAAAGAAAAGGGTACATCTCGGCAATTATCATTCATGAAAAGGGGAAAAAAATGAACCACAGGATGACAGCTCTCTTCTTCGCCTTCAATCACGGAAATCACTTTCCCATTCACGTGCCTTGATGGATGCAACAATCGTCATCTCCGCCATAAAAATCACAATCGAAAGTGTTTTAGAGACGTTTTCTGCCGAACCGTCTTCATCACGCAAATCTCCGGTGGGTATCAATTTCTACTCCGCCGACCTTCCTCCAATCACCATCCGGACACTTTCCACGGACCTCATGTTTATTTATGAACAAAAAGGTCACTATTCCCATTTAACACAACTAAACACATTCAATTTAGAAATCGAAATCGTTTCACGTTGCGTTTCATGGATGGAATGAAATGGAAGACAGAAGGCAACCTTGAAAACACCTCGGCCCTCGCGCACACTCCACCCGCACGGAGATGGAGGGATCTCTCTGGAGCATGAGCCCTCGGAGCAGCTGAAAAACGAAATCAAAAGGCCTCCGTGTGTTCCCCGTCAGAAGACTGCGAAGTGGAGCTTCGAATCAATGAATGAATGAATTAGACGGAGTGAAAATAGATTACGATCGACCGTTTGCGCTCCGTGGCTTGTCTCCTAGGTTGTCCGTCTGTCTGTCGGCCTGTCTCCAGGCTGTAGACTGCGGTTGTGGTGGTTGCCATGGAGGTTGATATGACGGACTACTACTACGGTTGTTCCCGATGTTCGAAAGGGGATCGATCTGCACGAAAGCAAAAGTGAGTTTTGTCTTTTCCATTCGAAGCTGAATCATAGTTGGAGATTTGGACGAAGGGAATTCAATTGGCATTTAGTTTGGGGTCAACAACTTGATAGTTTATTTTCAGGGTGAGATAAATTAATAGGAGAGAAATTTTGAGTTATGAAGAAGTCCTAATGGGACATGATAAGCAGTTACTTTGTCTGTCAAGCTTGAATATAACCGCATATCAGTACCATTGTTTTCGATTCTTTGCAAGTTTTGAAGGTCTCGAAAATCATCTTTTAGTTGACCCTTTTCGAAATTAGAACCAAATTTTGACTTATTTATTATGGTATGGTGGACCCGTGAATTTTACAGTTCTCTGTGAAATCATAATGTCCTCTGTACGGCTAACAAAAATATACAATGGAGAAGCTTTCGGTTTCGGTGGATTAGGTATAATGGACCATAACTTATTTTTATGCAGGTTAGAGTAATAATTCAAACATTCTGAACATATTTAAAGTATTTGTAATTGTATTACGTATTTCTTTGGCTTAACAAAAAGAGAAGAATCATGACCACGATGATTAGGGAGAAACATTATCCCTAAATATAAAACAATAGAAGCACTTTGGTGGTGATGGAACAAGAAAACAATCTTGATCCACCGGAGTGTATGAAATGTAACACATAATCAGTACAAATACCTTTTAAATCTGATCAGAGCTTTTTTTTGTATTTTTTTTTTTTTCATTCAGTAAGGTTGTAACTGCCCTCGTAAAGGAAAATAATAAGCTGATATCATATAAGTTCTGTAATTTTGGCTGTTTATTCAGCCTCAATGATTTCATATTTAGTGAACAAAAAATGTTAACCTGGTATAAGAACTTGTTATAAAATTGGTTTAATCATTTGCTCGGGTGGACTCATGCGTTAAAATTAAGGGGGTAAACCGACCTAGTATATTCTTTTTCTCATTTTGTTAGAATTCACAGAAAAAAAAAATTGATTTTAAACCTGACATATTTCTAACACAGTTGCGTAAAATTTTCACTAGTTTAATTGTAGGCCATAGCAAGTATAAACAACGCAATTGTTTGCAATCTTTCATACAACAGACCTGATTTCAGCGATATCTGGCTAACATCTCATTAATTTATGCAAAATCTAGCATTCCATTTATTCGCCTATATTTTTTGTTCGTTTATTTTCCGTCGGCCTATTTCCTCACAAGGTAGTGGCAATCCTCGACGCACAGTGATTCCAAGGCGGAAAAAAGTCGAAATCAATTTTTCTTATTTTACAATACATATATTATGGTATTTTTGTGCACCATTTAAAATTTCTTTTTTCAAAATTTCATGAAGATAGGATGAAAATAATGCCCTCTACAATTTTTCAAATTATATGTAGAACCATAATTTGAGAAATTGCTAAATTGTTCGTCGTGATTTTTTAAACCCATATAAAATGTATAAAGAATCGGAAAAAAGCTTCAACTAAGTTTTCATATATGAGCACACACGTACACATACACCACAATAAGCTTATTTTGAAGTTTTTTATGCCAGCTTTTCGAAAATCTGGGTTCCATCTTGCGCATATACGGTTCCGGGAGGCCAGAGTCCTGGAATGTCTGGGGAACCTGAGAAATTTGTAAATTCAGAAATCTCGTACTAGAATACCACGGTTTTACAATTATTGCAATGAAGTTGTTATCCATATCTTAGAGAACTGACTTTTGATCCAAGACCGGGAGGCTGAGTGCTATATACAACGAACTCAGCTCGATGAACTGAATCCATGACTGTGTGTGAATGTATGTGCGTTTGTAATGTTTGTGTGTAACTAATACTGTAACATCGCTTTTGAATTGATTGGAATCGGTTGACTGGTTCCGGAGATACCCTCGAGGAAGTGGTCAATTTATGACTTAGATCAAAAGCCATTACGCAACACCTTCAATTACATGAGAACTCAAAATAAGTCCATTGGTGATAATATCAAAAGTCCACAACCACATTGGCTACATACGGGTTGATGTTCCGGTAACACCCGGGAAAGTGGCCGGATTCAGATTAGGATCGAAAACCCTGATGCATGATGGTTTTTTATCCTAATCTGAATCCGCATGAGAACTCAAAAATAAGTGCAATTGTGATGATATCAAATATCCAGTGTAAACAGGTTCAGATCTTACGATAGGTGTATACATTCAGCTTTCATTTTCAAATAACTTTACATTTATTGTGAGGAAAAATTCACTGTAGTAACCCACTTATGATTTCGGCTGGAGGAAAAATATAAATCTCCACGCTCCTCCCCTACCCAATTTTCATTTCGTTGTTCGTGTACTTTGGTTGTAACAAAACTTAAAACTTCATCCTCTTAAAGCGTAATGGGTCATCTTAATGACAAAATAAAGTAAGTCATAAATTTTCTAAATAGGAACAAACCTGCAAAACTATATGATCTACTTATTTTTTTTGGTATGGAGTCTCTGAATTATCATATGTTACGGATGTTCCGGAGCTTCCGAAAGACCATATTCCACCTAAAAATAACCACCGATCTCGACTGGGATTGAATCCAGACCAATTGGTGTGCCAATTAGCAGTCACGCTTACCACTGCACCACCGGCGCTGGCTTTCATGTGTATTAGATAACGTTGAAAACTAAATGTTTCTTTCAAACTGTGTAGATAAATTTTATGGTAGGTCTTCAAATACGTTAAAATATATAATAGCTGCATGAGCATGAACATGATTGACCAATCAAAGTTGCAATTTCGATTGCCGGTCAGATTTGCTATTCCCGCTAACTATAATTACACATTTACAGGGTGTCTAACAATAAGTGGGGACAAAATGGCATTATAGCAAAACAAATCAACCAAATCATAGCATTTATTTTTCACTAGAAAGATGCATGTTAAAGAAATCAACCATATTAGTTCAATTCGAATCTCTCGCCCTTTTTCTTGATAACTTTGCGCAAACGCTTTGTAAGCCCATCACATGGCATGCACGATTTTCTGAGGAATTTGGTCCCAAATATTTCTTGAATCGATCTTAAGTAAGCCCTTTTGTAGGGCCTATATGAAGCATATAACCTCAAATAAAGTAGTCAAGTGGCTTGAGATCCGGTGAAGATGCAGGCCATTCTTCGCTTGTGATGAAATCCGGCAAATTTGCCGTGCACCAGGCTTGTGTCTTCTTTGCCTTGTGCAGTGTGTGAAAAAATTGACAGCCCGAAATGAGTGCGAAAAACAACAGTATTCAATTCGTTGATCTTTGCTGAACACACGAATTACTAATAAAGAGAAGAGGCAATGAACGAACGAACACAAGCATTCGGTCCCCTCCAAAAAGGTGACTCGCACCAGTGTCTTCATTCACACAGGATGCTACCGACACATTTTTCTATACAGATCTCCGGTTCAATCAGTCAAAACAAAAAGAGGAGAGCATCACAAAACACAATAATCGCAAACATTCTGACTGAATGTGTTCTTGCTATCACCGAATTTTGGCTCTTCTGAAATTCAGTTTTGCACCGAATCGGTGAATGACGAGATGGATGTTGGATAAATTCACGGGATACTGCTTATTGAATTTGAATTGTTCGCACCCTGGCCTTGTGAACTGCAGCTGAAGCCTGTTGGAAACAATATGGTGCATTCCCATACAGCGTTGAAGCATGAGGAAGCAAATGGTTTTTGAAAACCTGCTCGATGTAATATTCAGTGTTGATTTTTACGTTAGGTTCTTTTCCTTTTCCTTTTCGTGAAACGGCGCCCCATACCATGATTTCCAATACATTCTGATGGCGTTCTGCAGCTAGTTTATCTTTTGGGATATTGGCAAGACTTTCGCCATACACATGATTATTTAGTTGATTATGGCTGTCCTGAAGGAGGAAGAGCGATTCATCCGAAAATAAAATCGCGCAGTTACCGTGCTGAACCAACAGATATCTGTTTCTTTGGACCCTGGTTTGCTCTTGGCGCTCCGTCAAACCTTGCATTCTAGTTCATGTCCGATGAGCCTGTTCATTAAAGCAGGGGATATTTGGAATTGCTTACTCAATTTACAGCCAGCTACGGCCGGATTACGTTTAATAAGCTCCACGCATTTGATCTTTTTCTTCAATCTGACAGTTCGCCTGGCACCTCCTTTTTGTTGATTATGGACATTTCGATTGTCCTTGAACCGTTTGAAGGTACGAAAAATAAAAATTTTACTCAATCCTAACTGCTTAAGGCTATTGAATATCTGACACGGTCTAAGCTTTTGCAAATGTAATTTTTAAACTTGCTCCCGTATGGCTTCCACAGTAGTTGATAAATTTAAACAAATGGAATCGCTTATTTAAACTTACAAAATAATACACTCAAAACAGGTAAAATCAATTCGGCTATCAAAATTACCCAGCTGAAATAAACCAAGACTGAAATAGATGACACCTATTTTGAGACACACGGTAAACAAACAGATGACGTTTGAGACATACATACATCCACAATGAATATGAACTGTTGATCCCAAAACTAAGGCAACACCCACCTCAAAAGCAAGTCAATTAAAAAAGAGTAGGAATGTGCTGGCTGAAAACCGAGAAATCCTCTGTACTACCAAGAGAATTTACTGCAATTTGAATTACAGGGATCGATTTGGTAAACGTAACTGTTAGTGATTCACGTCACCGGCCCACCACAAATGGAGTTTTCACCGAGAAGCAGTTCTTATTCTCCGCTTACTCGACCACTCGCGCTACCGAACAAAAAATTACTGAAACAATAGATTACTTGCATTTTTTTTGTATATAGTTCGTTTATATGGAATGCTCAACAACGTTTACTGTACGGAGCCGTTATTCTTTGTTATTATTATTTTTGACTAAATGAATACTACGTTCTACCCAATATTACGTTTTTCGTAGATATAAGAAGCGCCATTTTTTTTAGATATAGGAACAATTTTGTAGTCTCATCGGAAAGTTGTCGCCGCACAAGATTTTTGTGCGATTTAGTCAGGGATTCCTTTTTATGTTCAACCGATTGTGGTTCGACCGTTGAGTGATGGATAACTTGAATGCGCCAAAACGCATTGCCATTACTATTTACAGGCAATACTAGAAGCAAGATTCAATTAAAACTATACACAGAAGAAAATAATTAATTTCAACAAGCGTGTAAAATTGCCCCTCTTTTAATCCCAAGCCTAAGGAGGCCTAAACAACGAAATTGTCTGCAATCTTTCATGCAACAGGCTGAATTTAGGCTTAATCTGGCTTAAATTTACATGAAATATGCCATTATTTTCTGCCAAATCTTGCATTCTTTTTATTTGCATTAGATAAAGCAGATAATTCAATGTATCTTTTTATCTGTGTTGTCATTGCCCATTTTATAGCTCAAAAACAGTGCAAGTTTCCATCACCTTTTCGCTATAGCTCAGGCGTATACAGGTCCAATGAATGAATATTTTGATTATGTGTAAAGCCAATCATATACTATGTTTGTAAACGGAAACAAGTTATTACCGTTAGAACCAGAAATCTTTTAAAATTAACCTATTATAAGTCTACAAAAATAAATGAGATGATGCCCGTATGTCGCGAAATAACTCGAAAATGGGTTGATGGGCTCAAGAGATTTTTTGTTTGTTTTCATTTTTGTCTTGACCTTCGACGGGTTTGTAAGGCCTCACATGCCAAATTTGATTTAATTTGCTTGCTTAGTTCTCGAGCTATGCAGAAATTTGTTTTTCCTTCAAATAAGAGCCACCTATCAGAAGTGAAAGGGTCCCGAACCACCATAGAAAACGAAACTTGCTTTTAAACACCTCCGAATGCCGAATTTGGTTCCATTTGCTTGATTAGTTCTCGAGTTATGCAGAAATTTGTGTTTCATTAGTATGGGAGTCCCCCCCCCTTCTCTTTCTAGAGAGAAGAGGGGTCTCAAATCATCATAAGAGCCTTTCTCGGCCGAATACGATAAACATGGATTGTCTGTGTGGTCGTGTCGTGTAGTGAGCCTGTAGGGAGACGGTTGTCTGTTTCTTTTGAAGTAATTTTTTTCGGGAGGATCTCCAACCCGCATGGGGTTTCAATCTTTTGAATAGTCCATGACCTATGGTATAACTAAACACACCCTGAGGTTGGGTGACTGCCGTGCAAATCTAACCTTGACGAGTGGTCCTCTCCGAAGGTGGCGCTTAAGCTACTCGTTTAGAGACCGAGGGTGTATTCAGTGGACGAAATCTCGCAGGTCACGAGACTTGTGTTGCAAATGAAGGCGAAAACTTCTGGCAGGTTTTTCGTAATGTTTAGATGATAACCTACTTCACCGTTTGACCGGTTCCAGAAACCTCTCGGCCCATGGCACGGGACGATGAGGCCGTCTTACCCTCTATCTCCCTCTTCAACTTCTGCTGCACTGCTGATCTCGCTACACTGTCGGGCGGCAAAATCAAGCCTTCCGTTCAACGCTCTCGTCATTCTCCTGAGGGATTGTGAATTTCGGTATGGCCAGATGCCTAACGATGTCCAACTTTGTCGCTCCCGGTTGGAACTTTCAATATGAACAATCGAGCGAGTTGCTTCACTGGCCACGTGGCTGCTGCAAGTCAGCTGGCAACTCTGTATTTTTTTTCTGTTGACAACACGGTTGCAACGAGTGGCGATTCATATGTGGATTCTCTTTCAGTAGGAAATTTTTACGCATGAATAATCGCTAAATTCTGCAAGCTGGATAGAAATGTGATGATATAGATTTTCTAGTATAAAGATTGCACTAAAAAACACGAAAGACTTTCTCTTGTATAAAACTTTTTATTGCATGGGTAAAAATTGATGATAATTTTACGTTCAACTAATTAAGAGTGTTACGTTTACATGTGCAAAATTTTGTTACAATCTGTCTTGTGGTTTTCGAAATGGCTTCCAAGCAAGAAGTGTTTTGACAAAAAATTATGAGTGCGGTCGTGGAAAATCCAGGTCAGTCCTACAGTTGGATCGCAAAACAGTTGAGAATCAGCCATTCGACCGTGTCCCATGAGCTGAATTTGTTCAAAGAGACCCAGACGACCCAGTGGTGAGCTGACCGTGAAAGAAAGGCTAACACAACTGACCCCGTAAACGTAAGAAATGTCCGGGATTTGGGACGTAGTTAAGAATGTCAATTCTTTCGTTTGGTTCGTCCATCAAATATCGAAATGGGCCGTTCTTCATGTGTTTAAGGTAAGAAAGGCGCCTAACCGAACCGATCAATCGAATACGGAGGCCAAATCCCTTACCAGGAAGCCAGGAAGTACCGCGAGTGGTTGGTGCAGTCGAAATGCATCGTAATGGACGTCGAGACATACGTTCAAGAGGACGCCGATTCGTCGACAAATCTCCTGGATTTTTCAGCTAAGTTAGCAATGCATGGCG
>JASCZW010007063.1:0-75213 GCA_034211315.2 Aedes japonicus | reverse complement strand
AAAGCACCCGATATTGATACGATGTTTTAAATTACAATTAAGATGCCTACATGGCCTACAAAACTATTGCCTGATTTGCGTTTTGCTAGTTGCTCATTGTCATTGGCGTTCTTTTAAATTGACGGTTACGAAATTTTACACACTTTGAAATTCAACGGATATTTCTTTGAGATTGCATGTTTTTCGTTTCTTCGTAGATCGTTCAAAAGGCGGTAGAAATTTTCGCCAGTAAGGCGTATTGATGTAGGCGCCGTTGGTGATTTCATTTGTATCGAGTTAATCATCAATGGTGAAAATAAGAATGAAATGAAACCAGAGACAGAAAGAGAGAAGCTGGGACGTAAGGGAATGCTGAAAGACGCGATTATTTTAATTAAATGTATGGTGATTTCTATTGAAATCTGTTGCGCACCTATGTTTCAAAACCTGGAATAAAATAAATCAAATATAATGTTTGCTTGAAAAGAAGAAAACAAGGAACAACTCTAACATACCATTACTCAACAAACTTATGGACATCTGATTGAAAAAGTTAAAATTTATTTGAAACCAACGATTTTGTTTCAATTAAACGAACTTGAGTTGGTTGTTTCTATCTTTGAGCTGTACCGGTACTAACACCGTCATGGTTATTCAAAACTGTGGAATATTGTTACAAATTTTGACTTCGCGTCGTGAAAATGGATATTGGACGAAAAAACCAGGATGTATTTACAGATATGTCTGTAAATTTGCGAACTTTCATTTTGTTGCAGACTTTTTAACGTGCAGAAATTTAGCAGACATTTTATTTATGTTGCAGACTTTTGAACATTTAGTTACTTTTAGTACAATAAAAATATTCTCTCTGATTCGGATTAGAACATTTTGGATCTGAACTGATGCTGGAGCGGCTCTGGTCAAAATTTGGTCAATATCAACTTGACGTATTTCTTTCAATTTTGCATTTAAAAAACCTGAACACCCCTCATTTTGAAGGTGTGTTGTGTAGAATGTTGCTCCTATTTTGATTTTGGAATTCACTCTTCAGTTGTCAAAATGCCGTCCAAGCAAGAAGAGCAGCGTATCAAAATTTTGCTCGCGCATCGCGAAAATCCGAGCTACTCGCACGCAAAGTTGGCAAAATCGCTAAAAGTTGCCAAATCAACCGTTACAAATGTAATTAAAGTGTTTGGGGAACGTTTGTCGACAGCCAGGAAGTCTGGATCGGGGAAATCGAAAACCGGAAGCCGCTGAGACGACAAAGAGAGTTGCCGGTAGTTTCAAGCGAAACCCTAACCTATCTCTCCGAGATGCCGCAAATAAGCTGGGTGTATCGTCTACAACCGTGCATCGAGCCAAAAAACGAGCCGGACTATCGACTTACAAGAAGGTAGTGACTCCAAATCGCGATGATAAACAAAATACGACGGCCAAAGCGCGATCCCGGAGGCTGTACACGACGATGCTGACGAAGTTTGACTGCGTGGTAATGGACGACGAAACCTACGTCAAAGCCGACTACAAGCAGCTTCCGGGACAGGAGTTTTATACGGCAAAGGAAGGGAAAGGTAGCAGATATTTTCAAGCACACGAAACTGTCAAAGTTCGCAAAGAAATATCTGGTTTGGCAAGCCATCTGTACCTGTGGCTTGAAAAGCAGCATTTTCATAGCTTCCGGGACTGTCAACCAAGAAATTTACGTGAAAGAGTGTTTGAATAAACGTCTGCTGCCTTTCCTGAAGAAACACGGTTGTTCCGTACTGTTTTGGCCGGATTTGGCATCTTGCCATTACGGTAAAAGGCCATGGAGTGGTACGCCGCCAACAACGTGCAGGTGGTTCCCAAGGACAAGAACCCTCCCAACACGCCAGAGCTCCGCCCAATTGAGAAATACTGGGCTATTGTCAAGCGGAACCTAAAGAAGACCAAAAAAACTGCTAGGACGAGCAGCAGTTCAAGGCAAACTGGCTTTCTGCGGCGAAGAAGGTGGACAAGGTGGCTGTACAAAATCTGATGGCAGGGGTCAAGCGTAAGGCCCGGCAATTCGGATTTGGAAAAGCGGAAGCCTAACTGAATATTTTTCCTGAATTTTATACTAATTGAACTTGAAAAAGAAATTTAATTTGATTTTTTAAATAAACGATTTCACCGATTTACACGCGTTTTCCCTTGACCAAATTTCGACCATCTTTTGTAACGTGGAATGCGGTAAGAGCTTTTGTTTAAATACTTTAAAATCTATCGTATGGTATCATCTTTGAGTAACGAAAGTTCGCCTTGTACCATCTGATATATTGTTCAATTATATAAATTGATGGTTGTGAATTGTCAAGGGCTCCATTCCCCTTGCCAGCCATACTACCCTGTGGTAGCTGAAGCAGGAACTTTTCTCGTTTAAAAACTATTTTTGTGTGATACTATCCTGTTTGCTCTAAGCCCAGTCAGTTTTGATCTGCATAGCCCAGTCGGACAGAACAACAGTAGGATTAAGAACATAAACTGTTAGAATAAATCTTAAAACTTTGATTTTTGCTACAAGTACTAAATGCATCATTTGATACATTTATAAATTTAAAAATCTGCCTATAATTAAATCTAAGATTTTCCTAGAAGAATAGAAAGAAAAGACTTCAGAACAGGCATCTGGAAAGTTTATGATGAACTACAGAACTTTGAGAAGATAATTTCTAAAGTTCAGGAGACTTCCTCGAAAAAAAACTTCTCGATATTGGGTTGAGATAAGCCCAGGAAGCTTCTCAAGTATTGAGGCAAGCAGTTCAAACATGAAGAACAACTAAGTGGGATCGAACATGTAAAGTTTCCAGATCATGCCTACCCTGAATTTCAGGACATAACTTTCCCAAAATCCGAGGAGAGGGTTTATCCGAGCTTTAGAAAGAGGTACTTAGAAGAGGACTTCTTTGAAGTATGGAACTTTCAGTTTTGATTCTTCTCAAATTCAGATTGAACCTCAGGATGGAAAAAAAACTATCTAATTTCAGACAAATAACCAGAAAGAGCCATAATTTCTCAAAATATTTGGAAAAAAATTCCTAAGCACGATGCGTCATAGAAATTGAGGAGAGAACTTCTCTAAAGTTCGAAATAATTCGCAGAAGTTCGGAAGAACTCAAAAGGTAAGTTACAACTTTCCAGAAGTGATGACGGCTTTTCAGCAGCTCAGATGAGATCATTTCAATTTCGTGAATAAAGTTCTCAAATTCTTTAAGAGAACAGGTGAAACTTTTCAGGGCATTGAGGTGATTTCCTCTAATTTAAAGGATAAATTTCCCCCAATAGTTTCCCAAAACAAACTTCCTGATTTCTTGACTTCAATGGTTTGAAAGGACTTATGAAAATCTCAGGAAGAAACTTCAAAATCAAGAATTCAAAGAGGAATTTACTATGGACATTTTTAGGACATTTAGCGATTTATATAAAATTTCCTCACCAGTTCTGGGATGGACCTATCAAGTTTGGAAAGAATAAGCTCAGAAAAAAACTTCCTCAAATTTCGGAAGAAACTTTCAGAGAGGGCATTACCTAACATGATCAAGAATTTTAAAATGGTACGAACATATAAGATGTTCTGGCGCTATAAGTTCAAAGACAAAAAGGTGGTTATGGAACAAATGGTTTGCTCCTCGTTCAGGCAGAAAAATTGAGTGTAATCACATTGCCGCACGGCATAAGTTGCTTGGTGCACCGTGCGTGTATGGCATCTGCTCACCGACAAATACACGCTCCTCCCCACGTTTCGGTAGATCAGTGGTGAAATGACAAAGAGAAAATCCGAAGGTTTGCGCCGACTGCTCTTGTGTCTTGTAGGCGCTCGCCGAGCAAGCGAAGTGTGTTACTCTACGGAAAAACAAATATACTCTAAGCATAAATTCTATACTGGTGACATATATTCGATCATCTGATCAAATTTGAAATGAATAAGCCAGCTTCTGCATTGATGTGATATCATCAATATATGCCATTCAATACATCATCAAATTATGCATTTCAATGAATATTTTAAATTTATGCATTCAATGCATATAAATCAAATGTATGCATTGCAATGCCGTACTGTATAAATATATGCGTTGATTATAAATTTAATAATATATAAATTCGCATAAATTCATAATAAACCTTTTAATCACACTTCACTAATACTACCTAAATGGTATGATGTCTCCTGATAAATAATAATATGGATAGTAACAAAATCAACGTTCTCTTCTTGATTCGACGATGAGCTTTTTCACGCTAAAGGACTGACAAAACAAAACAATGGTTTCTTCATTAAATTTCTCAATGACAAGTTATCATGTAGCCTCTGAATTCTGACAGATAGGTGAACACTTCCTCTTCGAAATGACCGTGGTGGATTGATTAAACGAGTTTGTGACAAGCAATTTGGAAACGTATTGTTTACGTTTATCAATTGACCCTAGTGAAAAATCTTTGTCGAATTGTGGACGACCGGACACATTTGATGCCGCGGATGTTAAATCAATGGAGTTTTTCTTCAAAGCGCTGCTCACTCAGTCAGTTTGAACGGGATCAAAAACTAATTTTCTTTTAAATTTGCGCAAAAATTCATCCAAGCTTCAAAGTACTAACACCAAAGCAACGTAACCTTTTTTGAAATAATAATTTTCTATGGTATTGTGCATAAAACATCAGTGATTCAATCACACATCCTTTTTGTATGCATGGCAGTGATTAAAAAGATAAAGCCTTCACGAAAGAATATATATGCTATTCATTTGACAATCTTCTCCGTGTACCATGCCTTTTTATTGGTGCCGTGCATAAACTCACTCTGATATTACCTTTTGCATAAGGATGTTTGGAAGAATGGAAGAAAAATAGTTTTACTCTGCAAAATCTTCCCCAGGCATTCGCGTCGCAAATCATCCCCTTCTTGTGGGTTCTGGAAAATGTTTTTCCGCCAGACTCATGCGCATCGCCAGGATTATAGATTATTTGATTTCCTGCACCGTCCATACCGCATCACACAAGTGTAAACAAATTTAATTTACGAATAAATTCGGGAATCGATATGATTTACTACCAATGCTTCATTATTAGAATCAATCTGAAGCACTTCTGTCGAAGTCCTGTTGGTTGAAGAAATTTAGATATAATTTTCTTTAGATATTGGTGTAATAATAAATATTTACAACCATAAGTAATTATTTTGAACCAAAATTAAAAAATATTAATGTTAGGTAACCGTAGTGTTAACTGAGTAACCGTAAGTGTCAACTCAAATGAATAATTTTACGATGAAATCATCACAGAGAACACAAGACACTTATAATTCAGTGTTTTCAAAGTTTAACAGGAGAAAATAAAAATCCTGTGCTTTTCGTATTGTATGGGAGAAAACGTAGTCAAGATTCACATGCGGTAAAATTGATACCGTCTAACTACCGAGATATTTCTCAACACTTTTTTTTTTTTAATCATTTATTTGGCTGAAGCTCCAATCGATTAACTTTACAGGCAAATTTTCATATTTTTATACATAAATTTCTATCTTAAAACTAAGTTAGGAGGATAGAGCCGATTACTCGCGGCCGTCTCGAGTTAATAGGAATTACAAATTACGGATGGGAAAGAGAGTTGGGAATTTAAAGTATGGTTTACATAACACATTAAATTTAAATTCTAAATTATCTAAACACTTATAACTATACAATTTATGGTTTCTTTTGACTTGAGACATTTCTTGAAAAAGAAAAAAAAACACACACACATACACATATCAAAAAAACCTTATACTAAACATACAGGTTAAACTAACTACAATCTAATGCTAATGTTAGTCAAAACACATAAATGAGTTTCATGTACTCCAAAATCACGTACAGCCAAAATATCTCGAATTGGCACATTGGTTTGTCTACCTCGAGCCCGAAGGAAATCATCAAAAGTTCAGATCTGACTCCCACAATGTTCAGCACAAGACCAAATAACGTGGTCTGCGTCTTGATAGCCTTGTCCACACTCCAGAGATTGCTGTCGCTCAGCCCAACCCGGTATAGATGAGCGTTCAAAGAATAATGATTGGACATGAGGCGAGACATGACACGAATGAAGTCTCGACCCACATCCATCCCGCTAAACCAAGATTTCTTCGACACACCTTGGGATGATAGAATGTTGCCATCGCTCCCAAATCTCCTTTACTCCATTTATACTGCCAGCTGACGAGTGACTGTTGACGAAAAATAGAAAAATTCGTTGAAGGCGATTTGTCGATCACAAATATCGCCTTCCATAGCGCTCCACCTTTGCAAGCGAGTCCGCTTTCTCATTGCCGGGAATTGAACAATGAGATGGGACCCATACAAGGTGATGATAAAATAACGCGAAGATAAAGCACTTAGAAGCTCCTGTATTTTCGCGAGAAAATACGAGGAGTGCTTTACCGGCCTCAATGAGCGAATAGCCTCCTATAGAACTGAGACTATCCGTGAAAATGAAGTACTGATCCGGTGGTAATGAGGCACACAATTTCTAGCGTAAAGTGTATTGCCGCTAATTCAGCGTACCATACACGGAACAAGGAGCTTGAAGTTTACGGTTGGCGCTATAAATTTCATTAAATATGCACAAAGCCTGCTGACTGCTCTATCAAAGATCCGTCAGTGAAGAACGATTTGAGTGGAATCAACTTGGCCAAACTTTGCAGCAAATATCACCGGAGCAATCATAGGACGATGATGCTCTGGGATTCCACGAGCTCGCTGCTTCATGGATAAATCAAAATGAACCGAATTGTCGAAATCGGAGAAGCAAACACGATTGGAAATGTTCGGCGAAGGGCTGACATCCTGTGTTATGTACAAATGGTACAAGGTCATGAAGCGAGTTTGAGGATTCAACTCAAGGAGCTTCTCAAGAATTTTCGATCACCTCGGGGTTCGTAACTTCACACCTGGTGAGGAGCCGGAAGATAATTCTGAAACCGATCCGAGAGTGGCAACATGCCAGCCAGCACTTCAAGACTCATGGTGTGAGTCGAGTGCATCGCAACCTAACGCGATACGAAGACACCGATATTGAATACGTTCCAGTTTAATGAAGTGCGACCGAGCCGCTGACTGAAAACAAAAACTACCGTATTCCATAACAGACAAAATCGTTGTCCGGTACAACGTTAGAAGATCTTGTGGATGAGCTCCCACCAGGTTCTGGTAATTGTGCAGAGAAAGTTGATCCTTGGCTGGCATTTTCGCTTCACATACTCAATATGGGATCTCCAGGTGCACTTTGAATCGAACCAGACCCCAAGATATTTAAATGACATAGAATGAGTTATCAGCTTACCCCAAATTTGAAGCTTCGGTTGTGCTGAGGTTTATGCTTCCTTGAAAAAGCTACCAACTCAGTTTTCTCCGTAGAGAATTCGATACCTAGCTCTAGAGCCCAAGTAGACAAATTGTCTCAAGGTATCCTGTAAGAGGTCCTGCAGATCGACCCCATTGGGTCCCGTGACAGACACTACGCCGTCATCATGCAAGTTGTCTCAACGTATCAGCTGTCACTTAGACAACTGTCAATATCTTTGACATAAAAATTATACAAAAGGGGGCTCAAACATGATCCCTGGGGAGACCCATGTAGCTGAATCGTGAAGCTGTAGAGGTTCCATGAGAAAAGCTCATATGTTTCTCTGACAGCAAATTGTACAAAAATTATTCATTAATGGTGAAAAGCCACAAGCGTGGAGTTTATCTGAAAGAACTTCAACGAGATACTGAATCAAAAGCCCCTTGATATCCAAGAATACAGAAGCCATTTGCTCTTTTTAGCAAAAGCTAACTGAATATCTGTGGAAAGCAACGCGAGACAGTCGTTCGTTCCCTTACCCCTACGGAAACCATATTGAGTATCTGAAAGCAGGTTGTTCGTCTCAACCCATTTGTCCAGACGGAAAAGGATCATTTTCTCCAACAACTTTCGAATACAAGAGTACCATCGCGATGGGTCGATAGGAGTTGTGGTCGGACGCGGGCTTACCAGGTTTTTGAATGGCAACAACTCTCACCCGTCTCCAATCATCCGGTACAATGTTGAGTTCTAGAAACTGATTAAACAAGTGCAACATGCGCCTCTTCGCGACGTCTGGGAGGTTCTTGAGCAAGTTGAACTTGATCCTATCAGCGCCTGGAGCCGTATTGCCACACGAAAGGAGTGCGAGAGAGAACTCTACCATTGAAAAGGGTTGGCCAATCTCATCTATCGAATTCGTGTTTTCGCGAGGAATCATCCGTGCCGGCACAGAATCTGGACAAACTTTTCGCGCGAACTTTAGGATCCATTGGTCCGAGTACTCCTCGCTCTCGTTGTTCGTAGTTCGGTTACGCAACCTTCGCGCCGTGTTCCAAAGAGTACTCATCGACGTTTCGCGCGATAGCCCGTTCACAAATGTTCGCCAGTAACCGCGTTTCTTGGCCTTCATGAGGCTCTTAAGTTCGCGTTCGAGAGCCGTGTATACTTCGAAGTGCTCAGGTGTTCCACGTCTACGGAAAACTTTAAACGCGTCGGACTTTTTACGGTAAACCTCGGTGCATTGCTGATCCCACCATGGAGAAGAGGTTTCCGGTGAAATGACGTTCCTGGAACTGGTCGAGTTTGAGCTTGAAGCGCGCTGTCTAAGATCAGGTTGGAGAGGAAGTTATACTCTTCCAGCGGTGAAAGCCTTTCTACCGTCGTTACGGCTTCATCTACTGCTGTCCTAAACTTTGTCCAATCGATGTGACGGGTAAGATCATACGTGACGTTGACAGATTTCGACGGATTGAACCCGGTGGCAACCGAAATTTTTATGGGCAAGTGATCACTACCGTGGGGATCTTGAATCACATTCCATGTGCAATCCAACGATAATGAATTCGAACAAAGTGTGAGGTCTAATCTACTGCCAACTGAGGATGTACCAGCCAAACGTGTTACTTCTCCATTGTTAAGAACTGTCATATTGAAGTTGTCACAGAGGTCATATATCAAGGAAGATCGGTTGTCATCGTACAGTTCTCCCCAGCCTGTACCGTGAGAGTTGAAATCTCCCATGATCAACCGTGGAGAAGGAAGGACCGAACAAATATCTGAGAGTTGTTTTCGGTTTATCGAGGCTCTAGGAGGAATATATACAGAAGCAATGCAAAGGCTTTTATTTTTAATAACAGCCTGACATGCGACAACTTCAACACCTGGAATATGAGGAAAATTCACTCTATAGAAGGAGTAGCACTTTTTGATCCCCAAAAGTACTCCCTCCACGCGAATCCTCACGATCAAGACGAATTATATTGAAATCATGAATCGGAAGATCGATTTCGGAAGAGAGCCATGTTTCACAAAGAGCGAATGCATCACAACCGGTAGTGTGAGCTAAAATTTAAAAGATTCCAATTTAGGAATCAAACTTCGACAATTCCACTGTAGAACAGTGATCAAATCCCCGACCTCATTTGGAAAATTATCCATCGAAGGAAATGATAGCTGCAAGGATGGGCCACTTTAATGTTAATTTCTGCAAAAAAGTTTTCACAGTGGGAAGCATTGCCATAACAATGCTTTTGAGAGGGTCAGAAATTTCGAGGTACTTAAAGATACCTTCGGCAATGTCATCAAATGAGAACAGCCCACTAGAGGAGGGGCTTCTGTTCTTAAAATTGGGGCTTCAGGGGTTTTGGATGTCCCCGGGAGAGATGGAAAGTCCTGGTGTAGTTAGTACTACGGAAACCAGGAGGAATTGTGTTTTCCTTTTTTCCACCTCTTTTGAAATGGGCAAGCTGGTCTCGGGCTTCTTTTCAACAACTTTCCGTGGGCGGACGCGTCTTCGCTTCCTTGAAGCACCTTCCGGAAAAGTGAACGACGTTCCCTCTTCAGCCGAATCAAAGTCAGACTCGTCATCTGACAGAGGAGCAAAGGGATTTGTATTGGCATCGGGTGATGGTGAGGCTTTTTAACCATTTCAGCAAATGATTGTCTGGAACGCTGTTTCAGCGAGCGTTCTAATTTTTCCCCGCGTTGTTTGTACGCCGGGCACGATGAGAGAGCATGAGGAGGAGTTCCTTTACAAAAAGCGCATTTAGGTGTGCTGTCTGCGCACGCGCCATCCTCATGCTTCTCCCCGCACTTGGAGCAGCGCGCCTTATTGCCGCAATGGGAGGTCGTATGTCCCATCTGCTTGCACTTTCGCAGATCATGACCCGAGGTACAAACAATCGCACAGGTAGCCGAAGTTTTCCCAGCTCGACGTATTGGGGAGGGCTGAGCCAGAGAAGGTCACGCGAAACGAGTCTGACGGTGTAAACTTTTTTCGCCCTTGTTGGTCGACACTGTGCCAAGTTGGCGAACATCAAGTATCTTAACTGGGGGAAGCAGAGGTTCTTAAATCGACCAACCCCCGCTTCCAGCAGGATCTCAGGGGTCAGACTCGTTTCGGAGACCACACCTTCAATTTCAATACCCCGAGCTGGGATATACACTCTATATTCTAGAGTAAAGAGCTGGGAGACAGCAATCTCATTAGCTTGCTTGAGATTGGACACAACGACCCGAAGTTTATTGGGTCTGACTTTAATTATCTCGGTCACGGCCGAGAATCGCTTCGTCAGATCATCAGAAATCTGACAAACATTTAGAGGTTTCGATTTGGGCTGAAAATAAACAACCCATGGACCAGTTGAACTATCTGGATAAGCACGTGATCTGGTAACTCTATGAGCTACCTCATCATTTCGTGCCATAGATGATTCATCTTGCGATAAATCATCCATGGCTCGCTTGTGGGAGCTTATCACGCTCAACCACTAACGTAATTATCTACAATCAATCACAGATAAAACAAACTAAACCTAAACAAAAAACTAAAACTAAATACACTCTCACACACACTATCAATCACTCTCCACACTCACACACACTACGATGAAAATCGCTTATCTTATATACTACTAAAAAACTTCTCTTATATGTATCACGGATCTACTGCAGCTGGGCGACGATGAGTGACCGATTGTACCGTCTAAGCGTGGAGCTGAACGATGACGATGATGTTGCGTGGTCGGTGGTAGTTGGTGTATGGAAGAATGCACGCTTCACACGATGGGCCGCTGGTATGCGTGCCGTAGAGATGCGGAACAATATGGCTTCTCGATCGTGGCAATATTGCTAATTGCAATTAATGACGCTGTTGTACCACTTATCACACAATGTTCTCTTCTTCAGCAAACCAAGACTGATTTCACTCGCGACGATTTCACTGGCGATTTAGAAAAACTGATACTGAAGACTGTAAACACTCGTTAAAAGCTTCCAAAGCAACGGAAAGCGGACCGAACGAACTGTACCGTTCGCTTGTTCACTGGGCAATGAGTTGAATTCTCGACACTTGTTCGATAAATTTAGCTGATTCTCGGAAGGTAACTAGGTTTTGGCTTGTAAAAACAATTCAGTTCCATTGGATACTAAAGGAAATCGCGTACTAAAGGAATCTTGACTATGAGATCGTATGGGATTGTCCTGGATAATTGGAATGCAAAACCTTGGAATGTAAAAGTGATGCTCAAAGTTGAGTTATTTTTACAGAAAAGATGCTTGGTTGCGGTTACCGAGAGAAAATAAGAAGAATCGGTTGAAACTGATAGGACATTTTCAGAATTCTGCAAAGCATTTTTTTACGATATGCATGTTTGAAATACTATGGAAAAGTGAAAAAATGTGCAGAAGAAAATATAGGGAGTAAAGGGATCAACAAAAGTCGTTAATAATATTCGTTAATTATGTTTAAGCACGATGGGGAGTTGAGAATGTGCATGGCAGCACTAAAACTAACTGTAATCGCATATTTGTTACATTTATAAAAAGAAGCATCAAGTAAATTGAATTCAAACTTTGTAAATCACGCTAGTATGGATATACAGTCGGGTCTCCTGTAGAACTGTAGGTGGAACCGTGCTCCTACCGCAATTTCTCGGATGCTTTGCTGTTTTTTTTTTGCGTTTTGTAGAAGAAATACATTGAATTCAGTGAGATGGCTGAAATAACATAAGATTGACGAAATCAACTTAAATTTGATAGAAGTAGCAAACTATCCCTACTGCGTAAAAGTTACTATATTAAGCTACTATAATGAAGAAATCAAATAAAAATGACAAAAATACTATTGTTGGTTGTGGTGCGGTTGTCGGCAGTACGGTCCATATTTTCTTTTTTCTTTTCTTCTGAGGAACAGAAGATAGAAAGTTATTTTTATGTCCAGTTAGGTGGGATATCGTGTTTGGTTTATTTGTATTTTTGATACGACGATAAAAGGAATTGTGAAATTTCAGTAGTATAACCTTTATTTATCCATGAAATTAAAAAAAATAATACAAGAATTCATTCGAAACAACAAGTTGTTATTATTTTGAGTCAAATTTGGAACGGATTCGATCCTTAATAAAACGATGTTAAAGATGAACGGTTATGAAGTGATATGGCAAACCAGAGTGTTCGGCCATAGCAAATTATTAAAGAACATATGCTACTTATGAGCTTCAGCTACAAGCGTATCTTGAACTTGATAATTGAAATAAATATTATCAATGATGTTATTATTTGCTCTAACAAACAGTATCTTTTCAAATGTTGAAGTTGCCAATTTAGTTCTGTGTTTAGTCATTATTTGACCAAGGCTGTTAAAAGCGCGTTCGACAGAAATTTGAGTGCATGGTATCTGCAGCACTGTCTCTGCAAGCAGTGCCATTTAAGGATCGATCCTTCGGTTTTTATTCCACCAAGCAATCACATCTTCATCTAGAGGCAGTGATGGCTCTAACAATAGCTTACGGATACGTTTGCCAAAATCGCCTGTATCAGATGATTTTATCTATCGGTTTGTCAGCAACAACTGTCCAACGCGAGAAAGGTTACCAAACCCAGATGAAGAAGCTACTGGGGCAGTAGGTACGTTCGTTGAAGCGCCATTCAGTTTTTAGATTCTGCCAGGTTTTGAGCAGATGATTCTGTAATTCAAACAAGTTAATATCTTTATGCTTCTTACACCGGAAAATACTTACAATAGCTGTTTCTTGTTGCTCATGAGATAAAACGGCCGGATTAAAATCGTAAAGACGAGGATCCATGTATAGTGAAGCGAGGAATGCATCGTTTTGAAGCCACATATACTGTCTTTTTTCAGAGCTTCTTTCAACTGCCGGGCAAGCGTTCCGTTAATTTCAGCTAACTCTAATGTGCATTCTGTCCAAAACTTGTAAAAACTGCCGCATGTAAGATTTTCTTCCTGAATCCTTTTGTTAGAACAAATACCGGTTTCGTTGCAGTTACAAATTTATCAACCGTTTGCCAGAAACGTGAGTTGAATTGTCTCTGCAATTCCGTTGGCAATAGAGACATAATGAAATCTTTCTGATGGTGCAAGCAGTCTATCATAAGATAAGCGGATCCCCACCTTGTTTCGCCATCAAAGAATGGTAGTTTTCTGGATTTATCTAAACGGAACGAATTGACATATGGCTGTGCTCTCGTCGTCTTAACCAGCTTCCGAACGGTAGCAAGGAAACGAGTCACGGATTTTTCTTAAGAACATCGTGAACAGCCAATTGCACGTCATGAGCCGCACATCTTAATCCTATAAGATGACCCTGATCAATAACAGGCAAATCATCTACGCTTCCGTCAATATCAGCTTCATCATCCGAAAGATCAGGTGATAGTTCAGCTCCGCCGTCCTCACTAAAAAGTATGAAAGTATTCTTATGTAATGATATGTATTTACCCCGTTCAAAGGAATTAATTTAAAAACAATATAAATACTATTGCCCGACCACACTTCAGATTAATTTCTTCACTATTAATGAAAATAAGCCTTATGAAAGAACTAATATAGGAAAGACTTATAAGCTGGAACACAATCCGTTTTTTGCTCGTTACATGCATAATTTTTTTTTTCGAGGATCTTTCGAAAGAGAAACTAAAAGGCTCCAATCTGGTCCACGGAACTGAATATTTAAAGTAATGAAAAAATATGGCCGATCTTCGAAATCCATCGAAAATAGCAATTTCAAAAAATGTATTGTTATATTTCAATTTATTGTTGATTCCCTGGCATTTCTAAACACAAAAAATATCATTCATATGTTTTAAAACGAAAAAAAATGTGTTGCATCTTACAAGCCTAACAGTGTTCCCTCTTAGAAACATGACGCCATAAACACAAAACATAAAAAAATTGTTTTACTTTACGATTTGTTTGGAAATCCTGGATCATAAAAATACACCAAAAATGCTAGCCAACACAAATGTTTACTTTTAAATATCGATGGGAAATTTCCACTTACTAAGCACAAGAAAAAATTGCTTTTATAATTATGCCAACACTTTCGAACATTGAAACCTGGAAGAGCTAAATCGAATGAGTGTATTCACTCCAAATGCAAATGAAAATTAAAAAATAGTTAAAAAAATGAGGTTAGTACTTGTCAGCGCGATAGTGTTGTCGCTGTGAATGTCAAAAGTGGTGCTATTTTATCTTACAAGCCGTTCCATCTTACAAGCCTTTCCTCTAGAAGTAGTAGTAACGAAAAGATCGTAGGTTGTGTGGATTAAACATAATTATTACTTAAATTTTACCTAAGATTAGGAATTATTTAAAGTAACTCTGCTAGGGTAAACGTTTTGTTAGTGGTGCTTCGCTAGGTGCGTTAGGTTCCCATAGTGGCTTAAGCCAAAATCTACCTATGAACTATCTATGAACCTGACGCTCATAACCTACCACCACTATAGTAGCGTTTTATCATGTTTTCGAAATTTTTAATTCATTTCCAAAGTGTCAAATTTTATTGAGTATTCAGCAAATAGAATATCCCTGTTATTAATCCTATTTTCGAAAATATATGTGTAAAAATGTGTTTCTCATCTGTCAGAAATAAGTCTTCCAGAATATCTGGGTTATATTTAAAGTTTATATCTGTCATTTTTTTACTCTGATACACTTTCGAAAAAATATTCTCTCGCATTAACTGAGATTGCAAAAAGCTCGCGTATTTTTTGTTGAACAATAAATATATAGAATAACGATAGCTTTTTGTGATTTTGTAAATGTACTAAAGTGAATTGAACCTTTCAATTGAATCTTCAATTTGTCAAATAGAACACATATTTAAAATCATTTTTGCAAAACAGGGCTATGAACTTACCAAATTGCAATGCAGCTCTCAAAATTATCATCGTCGTCCTCGCTGTCTGAATCTATGGAAAGATTTTCGCCATTTGAAGATTGTACCACTTCGCGCTCAGTTAAATGAAGGGTCTGCGCATCTTTTATTAAACTGGTTCCTTTTATAAAATTTGAACCGTTATCAGTAGTAATAGAGTAAACCTGACCCAGATCAATGTTGAAGTTTTTCATAACCCTTAGAATTTCGTCACGAATAACTTCCGCCGTATTGCGGCCAAATCTTTCCACCATAGCAAGGGTTCGAGTGCAAATCACGCCATTTTTCGAAATTTGGGCTACAATCCCAAGTACAGATCTTCCCCTACGCGATGCTAAGTCCGCTTTTACACACACCATGCGACCCGCTAACTCTGCCTGAATAAATTCACAAATCTTGGAATGCACGACATCCAAATGTTGCACTTTGTTTCTTCTTCCGATATGGGGTAACTTCAGTGCATTTTCAATAGGGTGTAAAATTTTGTGAACACACTCCTTCGAAAAAAAAATTAGTGGAAGTCCACACTCCGTTATCCACTGCACAATGCTGGTGATAAGGACATTACGGTCCATCGATATAAACACTTTGAGAAGTTTCTTTTGAACATCTCCCGCGGAAATGTTTTCCTTATTCTCCGTTAGAAGTCCGCACTCCACTGCCTTTTCCTTGTGAACGGAAGTAATATGCCGAGTCAAATTAAATTTCGAGCCACACTGCAGCGGCCGCCCTTTACATAATGAGCACACAAAGACGATTTTTTCGGAACCATTGTCACAAATTATTTTCTTTTCCGAGAAAAAACTTGACACATCCACACTTAGCTTCCTTTTCTCAGCCATCATAGAAAAACAATCCAGTAATCAACAACAATTTGCTTACAAACCAAAACCGACATTGACGTGCGAAAGCTGGTGCGTAAAGATGCCGATTTGAAACAGTTTGCGTACATCTCTTTCAAAGTTGGAGTTGTTAAAGATCTTAGGGATATTGCGTTGGATCCTTCCATATGGCCGAAAGGAATCTTTTTCCGAGAATTCGAGAACCATCAATCTGAACGGGATTTTTGGGGACCTGCAAAGGTTCCCCGAACAGACGACGGGACGTCAGCAATGGATGCCTTGGTGACTCCATCGCATTAGTTAATCTCGAAAATCCAAACGCTAAATTCCACCCCACCTGCAGCGATGTTCTCCAAAGCCCCCACAGTAGTTCCTTTGCAGCACTGAGCGCCTCCTATAGACATTTTTCAATAACGGAACGCACGACAAGAAGCACGATGGATGCCCCTAAGCCACCCGTCACAGTCGAGCACCGTCGGTTTACTAGCATTGCTGATTGTTCCGGCCAACCTAGTCGTTCCGTTCCTGTGTTCGGTGTTGGTGAGGGGTCATCCACCCTGCTTGCTCAGGCAAGTACCATATTATTATTGAAAATCCAAATCCTGAATTCCGCCCCGTTTGCAGCGATGTTCTTCAAAGTCAATCCATACCTGATGCCCTCGCAAATTTGCTAGATGAAAAACTGGACAGTAATGATAAAGCTTCGACCAATCGCTACGAGACAGCAAGATCACAGTGTCAGCCGCTCCGGACACCAGGACGCGCCGTAGGAAGCTCTTTGGAAGCCCTCGAGCCCTTCGACCCAGTCCTGCCACATGCTGCCGTCGTTCTACATAGTCGTCCTGGTCCTGTTGTCGAATGCGGTGAGAGGGTCTTCCAGCAACCTCTACCCGGCGAGTATTCCTTTACTTCTACGAATGTTCAGAGTCTGATCGAAACCACTCATTCTAGCCACAACCATCAGCCTCGGCCTGCAGCTGATCAATCGGGCGCTCTTCCATCTGCCCCTCGAGGACCAAGACAAGCTGCAGCTGCTATTTCGAGTGTCCTGGTGTACTACCAAAATGTTGGCGGGATCAACAGTTCCCTTGCCGAGTATCAATTGGCCCTTAGTGATGGTTGCTATGACATTTACGCTCTCACCGAGACCTGGTTTAACGGGAATACTATGACGAATCAACTCTTTGACGATTGCTACAACGTTTATCGACAAGATCGGTCTCCTTCTAACAGCAACAAGAGTATCGGTGGCGGTGTTCTGCTAGCTGTTCATTCCAGATTCAAATCCCGTTCGGTCAATCTTCCCAATAGCACATCGGTGGAGCAAATATGGGTTGCATTGGCTACCGACGATGCTTCGCTCTACGTTTGCGTGATTTACTTTCCCCCCGACCGAGTAAATGACGCAATTCTAATCGAGAAGCATCTTGACTCGCTGAACTGGGTCGTTTCGCAGTTGAATCCAAGGGACAAGGTGATGATTCTCGGCGATTTCAACTTAAGCACAATTTCTTGGCAGCAAAATTCTCTTGGGCACTACTTTCCTATCGTTTCGCGATCTACGATTGGCATGACATCACGAGAACTGCTTGATGCGTATAGTACCGCTCAACTCAGGCAGCTGACTGGCGTTCAAAACGAGTATAATCGCATGCTTGACCTGTGCTTTGTTAGTGACGATTTGTGTGAGGATTGCACAGTTATTGAAGCACCAGCACCGCTAGTAAAAATCTGTCGGCATTATCCACCATTAATTTTGAAACTTGCGGTAAATCCATTGTGTCGCTTCCGTGATTCCTCTGAAAGTGTTTTCTACGATTTCAGTAAGGCCGATTTCAGCGGAATGAACGATTTCTTGGGACTTGTTGACTGGGACGAGATCCTCGATGTTTCTGACGTCAACCTCGCTGCATCGACAGTGTCTGGTGTACTGCTATATGCCATTGATCAGTTTGTTCCAGTGAGGATGAAACATCAATCACCTAAACCAGCTTGGTCGAATTCCGCTCTCAAGCGCCTCAAAAGAGTGAAGCAGGCAGCTTTGAGACGACACAGCAAATATCGAACGGATTTCACAAAATTGTGTTACGTGGAAGCGAATGCTGAGTACAAGCAATTGAACGATCATCTCTATAACGCTTATCAAGACCGTCTACAAAAAAGCCTTAAGCCCAACCCCAAAAGCTTTTGGCGTCACGTCAATGATCAGCGGAAGGAAGTCGGTTTGCCCTCCACGATGACGGATGGTTTGCTCGAAGCCGATTGCATCGCCGATATTGCCGATATTTTCCGTTCCCAATTCAGCAACGTTTTCTCCGACGAGCTGCTCGACCCGCAGGACATCGCGCTCGCCACTAGTAATGTGCCCCGTCTTCCTGCCTCCGGAATGTATTATGCCATCACCAATGACGTGGTTATTGCAGCTGGCAAGGAATTGAAGTCCTCAACGGGATGTGGTCCGGACGGCATTCCATCGCTTGTACTGAAACATTGCGTGGATTGTCTTGCGTCTCCGTTAGCAAAGATATTCAATCTTTCTTTGTCCACTGGTATATTTCCGAACTGTTGGAAACAGTCATATGTTTTCCCAGTGTTTAAGAAAGGTTGCAAGAGAATGGTCTCAAATTACCGGGGCATAGCTGCATTAAGTGCAGTATCCAAGTTGTTTGAGATGATTATTCTTCGGAAGCTAGTGCAGAGCTACGCGCACTATATTTCGCCGGATCAGCATGGATTCATTCCTAAACGTTCGACATCGACTAATTTGACGTGCTTCACCTCTTTCTTGGTCAAGCAACTTGAAAACGGTAATCAAGTGGATGCTATTTACACGGATCTCTCCGCTGCGTTCGATAAAATGAACCACCAGATAGCAATAGCCAAGTTTGATAAGTTAGGCATGAGCAACAACTTGCTTATCTGGCTGCGATCCTACCTAACCGATCGTAGTATGTCCGTCAGAATCGGTGATCACGTTTCGTCACCATTTAAAGTTTTGTCCGGCGTGCCTCAAGGCAGTCACCTTGGGCCGTTTTTGTTCCTGCTTTACATGAACGATGTCAATCTCATCCTCAAATGCCTAAAACTCTCATACGCCGATGATTTGAAGCTGTTCTACGCGATAAAGCATCCACTAGACGCCGTTTTTCTGCAAAAATAGCTGGGGGCGTTTGCTGAATGGTGTCGCATCAATCGGATGACATTGAATGTGTCCAAGTGCTCGGTGATTTCATTTGGCCGTAAACGCGAACTCTACCAATTCGGTTATGCTTTGGCAGGATTTGAGCTGCAGCGCGAAACGATGGTTAAGGATTTGGGGATTCTCATCGATTCCAAAGTGACCTTCAAAGACCACGTAGCATACGTCGTGTCTAAGGCATCATCGCAGTTAGGCTTCCTGTTCCGTTTTGCCAAAAAATTTAAGGATATTTATTGCTTGAAATCGCTTTACTGCGCAATCGTTCGCCCTATTCTGGAATATTGTTCGGTTGTCTGGTCTCCATATTACCAGAATGAAATCCAGCGTGTTGAGGCAATCCAGCGGAAATTGTTCTAGACTGCTCAGCATGTTGGACATCAACATACGCCGCCGTAATCTACGCGCACATGCATTCCTGAGCCTTCCCGCGGCAAGAACCAACTATGGGCTCCATTTTTTTTTTCGCCACGGACAGTCTTCGGGCGCGGACGCGTTTGCATTTCGCTCCGCAATTAACTTGTATATTTACCTTTTTTTTTACCTTTTTGACAACGTCGCGTGCGGGTCTTACTGGCCTTTGTAAATCGAATCGCGTAGAACATTTTTATATAAAAACTAATTATGCCGTGTGGTGTTAAATCGTGCAGCATTAGCGACGACCGCTTTCTATGGAAGTGCGAATTTTGTAACAAAAAATACCATGCTGCCTGCGTCGGTGTACAACGACAACGTGAGCATTTCATCACCGCATTTATGGTGCCTTTGTGTGCTGACTGCCAACTCATTTTACGGAAGGAAGCCGACGTGAGGAAGCTGCTTCATCAACAGGAACAACTTGTGGATGCAATCCGCTTTCAAACAGACGCGAACCATCGTATTGCTGCTGACCTGAAAAAATTCTGCATAGTATCAGAACTCTTCGAAAGTATTGAACACCTGCTTGAAGACGTGAAAGGAACGTTGGCAGTAACAATTGAAAATAATCAAAATATAAGCAGCACAGTCGGTCAGCATATAAAGTCGTGTGACCTACATATACACACGACCATGGCCGGCATCAGCGAATCGAATTCCACGATGGCGCAAAAAATTAAAGAACATTTTGACGAACGGCTATTAAGCATATCAAATGACATGGCACTTTTATCGAAAGATGCCGAATCGTCATCACCTCCACTCTACTATGATGACTCAAAGCTTCGGGAAATTCTGGAAGAAGTGAAATTTGTGTCTGGGGCTGTTTCTAGCCTTCAGATCAATGCAACCAACAATACAAAGCCACATCAGAAGACCTTGGAAGAAGAATTAGCAGAAAGATCGTCAGTACACAATACTGTCATTTCGAAAGAGCATACATCTCCTGGATGGCGATTTTTGGGTCATAAATGGCATTGGAAGCAAGACTGGTCCAAAGTAGACGCCAAACAGCGGGCTCGTAGGCTACAGGAAAAAGCTGCTGAAAAAGCCAAACGCATCAGAAAAAGTAAAAACAACAATCCATCCACAACAGACGTCCAGACTATGACAACAAACCCAATAAAAACTTCAAAGGAAATGAAAGACACACACAAATATCTGACAAAGAACTACTGGCTACTGCAAAGTTCAATTTTCCAGCCCACCAACGTCCACTGACCACCCAATTGCAGCCCTCTCGGTATCAAAACTTATCAACTTCAAAAAAGGTGAAACAATCAACCCATACCGAGCAGAAAACCAGACACAACAACATACTGAAGCAAGCACCATCGAAAATACCGACACATCAACATATCGGGAATCGAATTCTATACCTAGCCGGTCATTTTACACTATGCGCCCACCGCCCAGCGTAAGCATGACGCAGCAATCAGCTGATCATCCACCACTTTTGGACCCAATGCGGCCGCCTATAGTCAGACTGACGGAACAATCAGCATCTGGCGACCAACGCTTTCTGAAGGCGCGACTACGGGACCCTAAAATTATGGACTTAGTGCGGACCTACCTTTCATTCCTGCATGACCAACCACCTTCCGTATGCATTCGCGGAATCACAAAAATTAGTGCAACATTAATACTAGCAGCCGAAGGACTACCAACAGACATAAAATTCTTGCGCGAAATTTTCCTGGACGTCCATGCAGAACTAGGAATCCCACGCAATGACGCCTTGGCAGACCTTCAGTCACATCGAGCGTTCCTGTCTAGTGAACGTACAGAACGACTGCAGCGTAGTAGGGAGGCCGCCCTGAAATTTTATAACCCTTCAAATTTTCGGAAACACTAACGCGCCCTTTGGAAGAAGTATCATTTAATAGTATTGTAAGTATGATTAATCCTCCAAAACTGTCTTCGCCTTCTCAACAGAATGCGACTGAAATTTTGGTATATTGCCAAAATTTCAATCGCATGAAAAGCCAACCAAAATGAAAGAAATTCAACAAAAACTTCTAGCCTCTTCTTTCAACGTTATTCTGGCAACCGAAACAAGCTGGGATGAAAGCGTAAAAAGCGAAGAAATTTTTGGAAATAAATTTAATGTATTCCGGCATGACCGTAATTTGCAACATAGCAATAAAAAATCTGGAGGTGGAGTTCTCATTGCCATCAATGCAGACTTTACTTCTCAAGAACTAAAAACTATCAAGCACAAAGAATTTGAGCATGTTTGGGTTAAAGCACTCATTGCTGATGAAACACATATTTTTGCATCTGTGTATTTCCCACCCGAACATGCCAATAAACAATCTTTCGAATTATTTTTTCAAAATGTCGAAATTATCACGTCGAATATGGAACCGGAAGTAAAACTGCATATTTATGGTGACTTTAATAAACGGAATGCGAACTTCATCCCTGACATCGAAAATGAATCAATTCTACTCCCAGTCGTTGGCGAAGACGAAACTTTACAATTCCTATTCGACCAAATTTCACATTTTGGCTTGCACCAAATTAATCATATAAAGAATCAGCAAAATGCTTTTTTAGACCTCTTATTTACGAACTGCACTGAAGACTTTTGTGTGAGTACTTCATTGTCACCTCTATGGAAAAATGAAGTATTTCACACAGCAATTGAATATTCAATCTTCGTACATAATACTCACACCCCAACGACTGGGACTTCGAGGAAGTGCCGGAATATCAAAAAGCAAATTACGAAGAAGCAAAACGTAGACTATGTACAATAAATTGGCAGAATATAATAAGTATTGAAGGAAATGTCAACACTGAAGTAGGCAAATTTCATTCAATTATTCAGTACCTTATTTCAGAAACTGTACCAATGAAAAGAAGAAGGCGAATCCAAAACAATAAATTACCAGTGTGGTTCAATCCACATTTGAAACATTTAAAGAACAAAAAACAAAAGCACACAAATTATATAAAAAGCAAAACTCTAGCACAAATTTGCAAAACTATTATGACATATGCAACCAACTTAACACGGCCATTAATTCTGCACATGAAGAATATAATCGTAAAGTCGAAACTGAAGTCAAATCATGTCCTAAGAATTTCTTCAATTATGTAAAAACGAAAATGAAAAATAGCAATTTCCCCCAAGAATGCATTTTGACGGAAATGTAGGTGATAATCCTTCTGAAATCTGCAAGCTTTTTGCAGATTTCTTCCAAAAGTATACACTACATTCTCCGAAGAAGACCGTGATCGTGACTTCTTTGCATTCATTCCTGAATTTTCCAACAATATATCTGTAAATCAATTACCTCCTCACGAAATTCTCAATGCACTAAAAAACTTGGACGCTTCTAAGGGACCAGGCCCAGACAGTATTGCACCCGTATTTTTAAAGAACCTTTCAGACGAACTTGCCCTCCCTTTAGAACTTCTCTTTAATATGTCTCTTAAGAGCGGAACATTTCCCACCATTTGGAAATCTTCTTATTTGGTTCCGATTTTCAAATCAGGCATGAAATCAGACATCCGCAACTATCGTGGAATTGCCATTATCTCTTGCATCCCAAAACTTTTTGAATCTCTCGTGAATGAAAATATTTTTCAGCAAGTAAAAAATCAAATTACAAGCAAACAGCACGGCTTTTTCAAAGGTCGCTCAACCACTTCTAATCTTCTTGAATTTGTAACTTTTATTTTGAATGCAATGGACAATGGCAAGCACGTAGAAGCACTTTACACTGACTTCAGTAAGGCCTTTGACCGAATCGACATACCATTATTACTCTTCAAATTGCAAACAATTGGAATGGAACCTGGACTGTTAAATTGGCTGCAGTCATATTTAACGCATCGCGAACAAATTGTTCGCTTTCAAAATAAACTTTCAGAACCTATCTCTGTCACCTCGGGGTCCCCCAAGGTTCACATTTAGGCCCACTTCTTTTTATTTTGTACATAAACGACATTTCCTACATACTTAAAAAAATCCAAATACTGATATATGCAGATGACATGAAGCTCTTCATGGAAATAAACAATCCTAGTGACGCAGAAGAATTCCAGAACGAAATTAACTTATTCAACACATGGTGTAGCAAAAGCTTACTTCAACTTAACGTGAAAAAATGTAACTCAATAGTATTTAGCAGAAAAATCAGAAACACCTCGTACGGAAATATTTTTAGAAACCAAAAAGTAGAAACATGCAAAATAGTAAGGGACTTAGGCATTACCCTAGACTCTAAACTCACTTTTGTAGAACATTACAATACTATTATAAGTAAAGCAAATAGCATGCTGGGCTTCATTAAGAGGTTCAGTCACAATTTTCAAGATCCATATACTATTAAAATATTATACATTACATATGTCAGGCCAATTCTGGAATACTGCAACCTAGTATGGAACCCGTACTGTTCCATACACGACGAACGCATAGAATCCGTCCAAAAGCAATTTCTTTTATATGCCCTAAGGAAATTGAATTGGACTGTATTTCCACTACCATCTTATGAAGCACGCTGCATGCTTATCAATTTACAGACACTTAAAGAACGCCGCGAATCTGCAATGCTTTTCTACGTCAATGACATTATTTCACAACGCATAAAATCAGAAGAACTACTCTCGCAATTGAACTTTTATAGTCCCAGTCGGCATCTTAGAACACGGAAATTATTCTTAGAAAAGTCATACAGAACTAATTATGCAAAAAATGGCCCCATTAATCGAATGATGCGCCAGTATAACTTACATTGCGAAATCATCGGCATCACTATGTCTAAAGAACAAATAAAATGTCGTCTAAAAGACAACAGAAATTATGTATAGTATGTAAGTAGAACACTGTAACCATTGTATGTAGTCTACATTGCTTGACGAAATAAATAAATTTCCCGAAATAAAGCAGTTTTACCGAACCTAAAAAAAAATACGCAGCATGAGTCGTCTTTTCAATAGTTGTTACTTTGTATTTGATTTTAATGTACACAGGGATACAAATAAGTGTAGTTTTAGATTTAGACGTATTTTTTGTTAATTTGATTAATTTTGTAGTTTTGTGATTTTAGTTTTAAGATGCCGGTCATTGGGGCAAATATTTTACCTGTTGACTGTAATAAACAATAATAATAATAATAATAACAATGTATACACTCCATGAGACTCGACCGCATACTAACGCTGACAAAATATTTCCGAATTCCAAGAGCACGGAGCATCTTTGTTTTGCTCCGCGTTTCTCTTTCTGCATGACACACGCTCCCGATAGGCAATGCTCTTGCTCCGTTTCCAAATTTTCGTGCACGGCGTGTAACCGATGATCACACGGCGTGTGTAGAGTTTTTTGCTCCGCGTGTGGTTTAAAACGTACACATGCTAGCTACACGTGCGAAGAGAAGCCAAGCCTGGTTGGAACTACCCAGAAGTGCTAGCAAGCTTCCCTAAAGTTCCGAATTGAACATTCCAGCATATCAGAATGAGAACTTCGCGAAGTTCAGGAAATCCCAAAAGTTCTGGTAGATATATAAAATCAGGAAAAAGCTTTCCAGAAGTATAGGGAGAACTTTCTCGAATTCAATCAGGAGTTTATCAGAAGTTCAGGAACAAACTTCCCCAAAGTTCAGGAGAATACTCCCTTGAAGTTCAAAAGAGAACATCTCGGATGTTCAGAAAATAAATTCTCAGAAGTTAAGGAAGAAAATCCTAACAAATATAAGAAGATTTTCCAAGAGATTTTGGAGAATACTTTCCCAAAGTTTTGCAGAAATTTTCCTCGTAGTTCAGGAAAAAACTTATAAAATATTTTTGGAAGGTATGAGTTCTTAAATGTGAATTTCACAGAAAATAAGAAGTGACTGCCATGAAGTTCATGAGGAATTTTGTCTGAAGTTCAGTAAGAAACTTACCAGAATTTTTGCAAAGAGCCTTGCAGAAGATCAAGAGAGAGCTTCCCTGAAATTCAAGAGATGATCACTGATTAACGGAAGGAGCAGTCTATACAAAAATCATTCATATGGCCATAATGATATTCATCACTCATGACACCATATTTAAATATGGTATACACTGATTGAAAAAAACTATTTATAATCATAAATTAAGCCTTATGAATTTTCACAAATGCAGGTTGGTTAGACTTCATACGATTATTATGTTATTCATAAGGACTCTTATGACTTTCTTACTTAGTCATAATGATTTTTCTGTGTATCTTAGGTCCATAAAATTACCTTATGATTTCCATATTCATTCTGTTGATGAAAAAAACCATAAGGCAATTTAATAAATCAACAACAATGGCGAATCAAGAAATGTTGTGGAGTGCGTGCTCAAGATCATCTTTAAAATATAATCTTGCATACGAGGTAAGCGTAATTTAGATGAAGAAAATATCCTAAAATTTAAACAAGAAAGCCCATATTGCTTCTTGGCAATGCTTTTGCTGTGCCGTTAAAATACTTCAAAGTTGATTCATTTTCCATTTCGGTTTTAAAGAGGCGTTTTTTTCATTACACGTTTGAATGCTGCTACGGAAATTTGGCTCCCCCGCTACGATCGATAACAGACGGTATATATTATTTGTTTTGTTTTGCAGAACCAAATTGAACACGTCTAACTGCTAGGCAAGTTGCTTCGTGCGCCGTTGACCAGGGCACTAGCGCTTGGAGCACGCTGACCAACAATGCAAGTCGTCATCAGTACGTCGACGATGACTCCGGCCAAGACCCCCGAAAAGATTAAAGTGATTGTAGATGATGTGTCGGTAATGGTCGATCCGAGAAAACGGGGCTGCAAGTGAAGATGTTTAGGATGGGGGGTCTGGATTTCGCCATTAAATGTAATTTCCCTGAAGTTTAGTTGAGAAGTTTGAAAAAAAAAAAACAAGAAGTCAATATATCCAAGTTTGCGAGAATGCTTCCAAAGTTCAGAGATTCCATGTATATAAAAATGAATTTCTGTGTGCTTGTCTGCCTGACTGTCTGAATCTATATACTCGAAAACTACTAATCCGTCAGCGTGAAATTTAATATGGAGGGTTTTTTTTAGGGCCGGGGAAGGTTCTTATGATAGTTAGAGACCCCTCCCTTCCCTGAAAGAGGGGAGGGCGTAGCATACAAATAAAACACAAATGTGTTAATCGAAAATGACAACCCCTCGGCTTAATCTACAAAAAAAACCTTTTTAATGTCATTGTTGTGTTTTTTACTAATGATATAAAAATAAAAAAATTCAATTAAACTTTATAACTTATGTCACGGAAAATTGACTCTGTTATTCATTGTAATTCAATGGTTATTATTGAACCAATAAGAAAATCTGTTGAATTTATGAAATGAAAACTAATTTTTGATTTAAAATATAGAAATACAAAACTGGAAAGAACGTTAAAAAGAGAAAAAAAAACTATAGAAAATTTTTCCATCTATGCGAATGCTTCAAACTTCAGTGTCACTTTGAAAATATAAAACAATAGTGTAAGGTTGCATACAATCCAAGAAATAGATGCAGAAATGTTTACCTAATTAAACATGTAGCAAAAATGACATAACTCGCTCGCTAATTATGTCTTTTTGTTAAAAGAAGTCTAATTTTGTAGAACAAAATTTACAGACTTTTAAAGACATTCCCAGACTTTTCAAATTTTTATCACAGACATTTGAAAAAAATGTCTGGCATCCCTGGATAAAACTCACGAGTAAATCATTACGGGTGTCACGGGGGGGGGGGCGATTCTTCCAAAGCAGCGGTTAAATTAAACTGATATTTTAATTAGAGAAAAAATCAAAAACATTTTTTGTCATCCAGTCCTGCTGCATGCTCTGACGCTGTCACTCACCAATAGGTGAAAATTTAATATTTTACTTGAAAATTAATTGAAAAGAGTAGAGAGGCTGCTCACAGTAACATTTGTTGATTCCCCGTAGAATGAAAGAAGTCTATAAATGTAAATGTTCACTTCTATGATGTTTGTTAGCATTTTAATCAAATAATTGAAATTATAGAATAAATGTAAGGTGATTGTAAATGAAAATGTTGGTTATGGTTTGTGTGTTTCAAACAACATTTAAGTTTAAATCATACTAAAATTTGTTTAACAAATTATAAGCGAATTAACAAACAAATCTGTTTGTTTTCGTAGCTGTCATAATGAAACAACCAACATAATGGTAAATTCAAACGAATGTCAGTTGAACATAACTGCTCAATTCCCAAATCAATTACTCAAAACTTTGGTTTATTTTAACCCCGTTGGTAGTCAAATCAAACTAATGCTCAATTCAACGTGGAAGTCCTGTTAAATGTAATAATACGATATAGAATATGTTAGCGTTCACCAATCTTTTTTTCCCAGTGTACCATTAGCAAAGCGATTTTTGATTCTTTACTTCGGTGGCTGTTCATTCTGCTGAAGGTTCAAAGCATCAAACATTGATAAGTATAGTGCGCCATTTAAAAGTGAAGTAGGCTGCCATTTTGTTCACGTCTTGCTAGCTTATTTTTATTTAGCTAGGATATTTTTCAAGTGCTAAAAATTTCGGAGTGTTTTCATATTTACGGTATTTAAATTATTCAATCTTTTGCTAGTAGTCTATGCCTCGAGTGTGTTTATACTTCTATATGTTCTTTGTATGAAGAGTGAACCAGTGAGCCAAAATTGTCGGGGTACATTGACTTTACTCTGGAGCTGTCAAGTTGTTACCGGGTTGGTTGATACGAAAAGAAGAGGAGGTTTTTTGCGCCCATTTGAGAAAGAGCTCACAGCTGCAGCTCTACTCAAACGGGCTTTTCCCTGCTCCAATAAAGATAAATAAACAACAGCATAATTGGGAAGTGGAAACTTTTCCCTTCACGACGGCGTCATTGATTTGTGTGGGAAACCTATTTTTTGCGATGAAAACGTTTATAACGGCTTGTTTAGAAATGCTCTTAGGCCCTGTTCTATTAATGCTCAGGAATGTAGTAGACTGGCAGTTCTTCGAATAAATACAGAGTCACATGCGATTCATCTTCTCACTCACCAAGAAATGAAACATTTGTACCCGTTTTTGAGAGCTCAGAGAGGGTATTTTCAATTTGACGGAAGTTGATATTTTTAATTTATTCATATGCAGATTTGAATTGGAGTGAGCATAGGTCATTATTAATTACAAAAAAATACTTTGTTATACTAATAGCACTTAGTTGAAATTTTAATCCAAAAAAAGTTTTTTCTGATCAAATGGAGTACAAATGAAGTCAATCTGTTCAAAAGAACGACAGTTATTAGCGTCCCAAAACCTTACACACCAATTTTTTTCGCTGAAAATCAGCAAAATTTTGCAGAATTTTGTCGAGCTGAATTTTCAGTAATCATTTCAGCAATATTATATTACTGATTTTTTCAGCATTGCGAAATGTCATCCTGCTTGGTGGAAGTTTGCTGTTTCGTGATTTTTTTTAGGTAGAATTCAGCAAAACTATCAATTTACTGAAAAATCAGCTCTCTGGTTTAAATTTAAAGTTGGGATTATAAAAACATATATTTTTGGTTTTCTCATTTTGATTTTCTATTTTGATTTATTTGAAACAAAGAAAGGTTTTTTTTAAAAACTTGTGACGATAAATTTGTAGATATCGAAGAAATTTGATTGAAATGTAGACATCGAAGAAATTCGATTGAAACATTTGAGATTTTCCACCATTGTTGTCGACGCTGAAGAAAACATAGAATTATTTTTATCTCTTTTACGTACCAAATAACTCCTCCACATCACAACGGTCTGTATTGTAATTGTATTCGGGAATCATTTTGCTGAAATCCTGGGTAATTAAGTGGTGTGAATGTTTCTCTATTCTATACCAAATGGCTTTTTAAAATTTTGAAAAATGAGAGCATTACGCATATATGTACACACCAAAACTGATCAAGGATTTCAGCGAAATAATTTGCTGAAAAACCATCAGCAATATTTCGCTTTACGGAAAATCAGCAATTTTGTTTGTTTTAACTGAAAACCAGTAAACTGGTCCAGGTTGCTGAACACTCAGCATCTTTCACCACCTGACTGCCAGTCTGTCAAATTAATTAAAAAAAAAAAGAAACGCTCTCATTGTTTTTTCGGCAGCGGTGACGTCAAACAATTCTCTTCTGACTACTCGAAAACGAAGCTCCCGATCCTTATTATCAAGGCACCACAGTACGAGGAAGAAGCTGCGTACAACGAAAATTTTTCGCTGAAAATCAGCAAAATTTTACTGAATTTTGCTACACACTTAGAAAATTTTACAGTATTCGGTAATTTTTACCGAACTTTCAACAGCTGAACAGTTCGGTAATCCGATTTACCGGATTTCGGTAAAATTTGACAAGTTCCGATAATTTTTTTACCGGAATACTGTAAAATTTCACCGAAATCTGGTAAATCGGATTACCGAACGTTCAGCTGTTGAAAGTTCGGTAAAAAATTACCTAATACTGTAAATTTTTTTAAGTGTGTAAGCTAAATTTTCAGCAATCATTTCAGCAATATAAAATTACTGATTTTTTTTCAGCAATGTCATCCAGCTTGACAGAAGTTTGCTGAAGTTTCAGTAAACATATTAATTTTGCTAAAAATTCAGCAATTTTGAGTGTTTCGTGATTTGACGGCACTTTGCTGATAGAATTCAGCAAAACTTATCAATTTACTGAAAAATCAGTTCTCTGGTTTCTATTTCAAGTTAAGATTATTGAAAACAAATTTTATTTTGGTTTTTTCATTCTATATTTCAGTGTCTTGCTTATTCATGAGCATGAGCATGATTGACCGCCCACGGATGCAATTTCGTTATTGCCAGATCAGCTGTATTTGCACAAAGAACCAACAGATGATACTTGGAACTAACGTACATCTTCAATGTGTAAAAACTGGTGACCCATTACAAAGCAATACCGGCGCCGGCCGTGTCCGAATGCTGGTCAAGTAGGAAATGGGAAGGAACGTGTTGACATGATACTCGATTTTTAGGAAGCCGAGAAATCCTCTGCACTTCCACGACAAATCACTGGGATGTTGGATAGTTGGGGATAGGTTAGCAGCCGGGTTCGTTTTGGTTAACGATACGCTGAAAATATTTAGCACTTTTCGCCAAAAGCAATGGGCCACTCCAATGTTACTGAAAACAGACAAGCATAACTTAAAACAAAACAAAACAAAATAGTCAAAATAAAATAAAACCGGATATATTGCCCAAAGTTCGGACATAAGGCGTTTGAGTGTCCGAAAAAGAAGAGAGGTCAACCTTCTGCGCATTTATCGAGAGGTGGACATGATAACAGTGATGATGATCGCAAGGGTGTTTGTTTCTTTTCAATGGCCGGTAGTACGTCTGTAAACAAAATTCAGTGGTTTGTTGATTCTGGTGCATCGGAGCTCATAGTTAATGATCGAAATCTGTTCACCAAGTTGGAGAAAATGGATACGCCTATAGAAATTGCTGCTGTAAAGAACGGTGAAAGTGTCACTGCTAAATTCTCGGGTACAGTGAAGGTTAACTCGATGTTCGGATATCGGATGATAAAATGCACAGTGAAGGACGTACTTTTTGTTCCGGAAGCGAGATGCAACCTATTTTTGGTATGCAAGGTCGAGTCTGCCGGAATGTCCGTCATTTTTAAAAAACGCCTAAAGTGAAAGTGATTGGTGATTTGGAAGTGGTAGCCGTTGGCAATCACAGAAGCTTGTTATACGAACTTGAATTTTATCCTATTGGCGGTCAGGTAAAGGCCTTTTATACGTGCGGTAAAGTTCGGAAAAGCGATGAGTTGTGGCATCGACGATATGGAATCTTAGGTCAGAAGAACCTGTCAAACCTCGTTTCGAAGAATTTGGTGAATGGAATAGAAACACATTTAAGTGACAGGGAAACTGACATCGTTATATTGTGTGAACCTTGTATTGAAGCCAAACAAACGCGGAAGCCGTTCGATACAAAACACGTCGGGATAAGATCGTCACGAGTACTCGAACTCATTCACACACACCAGTCGTAGCGGAAAGAAGTATTTCGTAACTTATATCGATGACTGGTCCCAGTTTGTGAAAGTTTATCCGATTGCGAAGAAGAGTGATGCGTTGAACTGTTTTCAAGAATACGGTTAAAGCACGGAAGCTTAGTTGGCGTCAAAGTCTCCCGTGTGCGCAGTGACAACGGCCGCGAATATCGCTGTATTGGATTTTATACATTTTGCCAAAAACGGGGAATCAAGATAGAGTTCAATGTTCCGTACACGCCGGAGCAAAACGGATGAACCGTACTCTGGTGGAAAATATTGTCTTCAAAATATTGTAGAAATAAATTATTTGCTGCTTTGCAAACCAGCTCTCCTCGATATCTTAGATGGCTAAGTCCTGCTGGACCGCAGCTGCTGCCGTCGGCACTCGTCCACATCAACCCGGCCGTCACCAACGTGTCGGAAACCTTCCGGTAGCAACATGATATCGGTGTCTAATACACTCTTCTTGCACTGAATAATTTACAAACTTATCCTGAACACCGAATAAAAATTCACTTTGGCACGGGTGTGGTATTATCCTCTAAAATCTAGTTCTAGACACTGGCACTTGGTTGCAGGAAATATCTTCCCCCACAATACCCGTGAACGACGACAATTTAGACTCGCTTGAGGAAGAATCACCAACACACAACAGCGCAATTGAATGTATCATTTCAGTATCTTGCTAAGTCAAGCTCAAAAATAAAGTTATTCACGGTTGTGGTCACATTGTCCTCGGCCAAAACAGCTTTAGTGAAAAAATCGAAAAAAAAATGCGAGAGACGGCTCAAACTACAATTTGAATATATAATACGTCTGCCCCAACATGCTTGAGGAATATCACATCCTACCGAAAATACACGTCGGTTTAACCGGATGTACGCAGCTCCTTCCTGTGGTGCCTTGATAATAAGGATCGGGAGCTTCGTTTTCGAGTAGCCAGAAGCGAATTGTTCAACGTCGCCGCTGCCGAAAACACAATGAGAGCGTTTCTTTTTTAATTAATTTGACAGACTGGTGGTGAAAGATGCTGAGTGTTATAACCTTGGTTCATGACGTTTTGGATGAAAATCGACCAGCTCTTACTGCGCACCAAATAGTTTAACATTATTGTGTATTAGCATTATTTATTAGCAAAATTTTTCTCTTAGGGCTACCATTTATATTTACCAATTCACAAAAGCGTATTCCTTGTGTCAGTTTATCTACGTCAATATTAAAGTCCGAAAGTCCTGCATGAGTCGCAGTGCTGGAAACGAAGCAGAACCAATCAGAACATAACGTTCGGAATAATGATAAGCCATGAGCGTGGACTAGGCATTAGTAATCCTCAGAGGAGAAGAGAAGGAATACGAATCGGCATCACACTAGTAGAGGATATAGTAAGCGCTCAGGAAACCTAAATACAAAAAGTGGCAAGAGTGGGGGACCTGGGCCAACAGAAAACCTGGAGAGGTTATATTCAACATGGCAAAGTTGCTCTCTGGAAATGGTTGCTTCATAAACTACCTACGTATGTTCAGACATGCATCGTCACCGGTCTATCCGTAATGGGCAAATGTGTAAGATACGCCAGAACATGCGGCGTTTGAATGTTCAAGTTTAGATTTAGTACCTAGAGAGATTTTTGAGGTTGTAAAATCTCTTCGAAAAGAAGTGTTGAATAAATAGTTCATTGTTTGCCGTAAGAAGAGCAGTAGGTTATCCAGAATTTTGGAATACTTTGTCAGCTCAATCATGTGGTTTTACGATGCGGGAAATTATTTTTTCTCGTTCATCCTAGTAGAGCAGATAAACAAATACTCTCTGAAGCTCTGAAGCGAATTAACGATGAATTGTGCTGAGATGAGAAGATGTGTAAATTTATATAATTTTCAAAAACATATGTGGTGTAGAATGGGAGATTTACACACACAAAATAGTAGGATGGTGGCAGCTTTAGTCATTCCCGCCCAGTCTTTGTAAGATAACAATTTGAAGACTATTTGGTTTTGGATGTTTTTTTATTCGGTGAAACGGAAAATAACTGGCTTACTTTTCTTGTACATAACTATCGGTTTGAGATTGAAAAATTCTAATGCATGGCATTTAATATTCTGAACGTGTTCTGTTTAACATTATTTTAAGAGGAAATCTGATAGAATAAAGCAGGGAGTTTGCAGTTAAGGCGTAAAACGCTTGAAATAAGCAGTACAGTACTCATAACTGCTACTGAAAATCAAATCGCGTAAGCAACTATCCCTCTGTTTGTTGAACAAGACGGACACTTACGCACTCTTTCACACTACAGGGAAATCCCATTGGGATCTGTAATTCTAGTATGAATACGAAATACCGTCAATGCTTGATCGAGGACAATCTGATTTTCAAGATAAATCGATCCTTCTTGAAAAGAATTTTGCATCATTTGCCGATACATTCGTTTTAACCACCAAAGATCAGAATTTTCTTTCGAATGTCTGAATGCCACGTGGCTTAGACATTTTACATACAATGTAATTATGTGCACAAAACTTTAAACTGGATATTTTTCAATCAAGCAAATTATTTATTGATTGCATTTGAAATACGCTAGCTATAAATATACGTGCGCAGAAGATAAATAGATATTGTTTGTCGTTTTCTGTGCTCAACAGTTCTTCTTATCCCTGTCACAGTTTAAATCTTGATTATGATTCTCTTCGTTTTCTTTGTCATCTTCTACGTTGTATATGTACGGTTTCAATGTTCCTCTAACGCTTTCAAATGCTTTTCTGAATCCTAGCTTAGTATAGAGGCCACGAGAAGCGTCGTTTTCCGGTCTTATCACAACAAATGGCACATATCCTCTCTGTTTCACAAGTTTAGTTAGTGCCTGCGCCAGCTGAATTCCATATCTGCAAAAAAGAGAAAATTATGTGAGAATAATTACTCATACATATGCTACTGCCGTAGCTTATCCGTAAACGTTTTTCTAATCAATGCTCATGCCGTATGTCTGTACCGCTCTAACCTCCTCAGTAATAGTCAATGTGAAGCAGTTTTATAAAAAAAATCATTTACCCAGCCTTGAGTACATTAAAAATAATATCTTGGAGTTGGAGCAGTGATGGAGGAAGTAGATGTTTGCGGATTGCTCCTGAGCATTGAAGAAGAATACTCAACAGTAATGACAACTTTGGAGACACTCCCAGTGAAGACGCTTACTTTGGAATTTGCTAAATGTAGGCTTTTGGACGAAGAAATAAAGCGGGGAGTTGTCAACACTGGAACCGAATCAAAACATGAATGCACAAAGAAGAAAATAAAGTGATTTTATTGCCAAAAGTTCAGACATAAGGCGTTTGAGTGTCCGAAAAAGAAGAGAGGTCAACCTTCTGCGCATTAATCGAGAGGTGGACATGATAACAGTGATGATGATCGCAAGGGTGTTTGTTTCTTTTTAATGGCCGGTAGTGCGTCTGTAAACAAAATTCAGTGGTTTGTTGATTCCGGTGCATCGGAGCTCATAGTTAATGATCGAAATCTGTTCACCAAGTTGGAGAAAATGGATACGCCTATAGAAATTGCTGTTGTAAAGAACGGTGAAAGTGTCACTGCTAAATACTCGGGTACAGTGAAGGTTAACTCGATGTTCGGATATCGGATGATAAAATGCACAGTGAAGGACGTACTTTTTGTTCCGGAAGCGAGATGCAACCTATTTTTGGTATGCAAGGTCGAGTCTGCCGGAATGTCCGTCATTTTTAAAAAACGCCTAAAGTGAAAGTGATTGGTGATTTGGAAGTGGTAGCCGTTGGCAATCACAGAAGCTTGTTATACGAACTTGAATTTTATCCTATTGGCGGTCAGGTAGAGGCCTTTTATACATGTGGTAAAGTTCGGAAAAGCGATGAATTGTGGCATGGAACTTTAGGTCAGAAGAACCTGTCAAACCTCGTTTTGAAGAATTTGGTGAATGGAATAGAAACACATTTAAGTGACAGGGAAACTTACATCATTATATTGTGTGAACCTTGTATTCAAGCCAAACAAACGCGGAAGCCGTTCGATACAAAACACGTCGGGATAAGATCGTCACGAGTACTCGAACTCATTCACACAGACCAGTGATACCAGACGTAGCGGAAAGAAGTATTTCGTAACTTATATCGATGACTGGTCCCAGTTTGTGAAAGTTTATCCGATTGCGAAGAAGAGTGATACGTTGAACTGTTTTCAAGAATACGGTTAAAGCACGGAAGCCTAGTTTGGCGTCAAAGTCTCCCGTGTGCGCAGTGACAACGGCCGCGAATATCGCTGTATTGGATTTTATACATTTTGCCAAAAGCGGGGCATCAAGATAGAGTTCAATGTTCCGTACACGTCGGAGCAACACGGCGTTAGTGAACGGATGAACCGTACTCTGGTGCAATGGGCTCGTTCGATGCTTATCTGTGCTGGTGTAAGCAAGATATTCTGAGGTGAAACTGTGATGACTGCTGTCTACCTAGTGAATAGAAGTCCGACAAGGGCACTTCGGGAAAATGAGACGCGTTTCCTATTGTGAACATGTAAGAAACCTGATGTGTCGGGTTTACGAGTGTTTGGTTGTTCCGTGTACTTCCATGTATCCCACACCTCCAAAAAGAACCACCTGAAACCAGACGGTGATTCCTGGAGAGGAATTTTTGCAAGTTATGCGGTGAATGGCTGTAGGGTATATGACGTAAGAAGCAAACATATTGTAGTTTTCCGCGATGTAATATTTGATGAAAATACTATCGGGAAAGACATTCTTGAGCCAAATAAACTACCAAACACTAAGAACTGGTTTCCACTTAAAGGTGATTCAAGCGTACAATTGCAATCGGAGGGCAAGCAGTTGTAAGCAGACAACGAACAATCGGAACCGGAAGATGTATAATCGGAACCGGGTGACGAAGGCAGTGACGATCAGTATCATGGTTTTCATTCGGATGAAGACATTTTACGTGGATATCACTCATGCGAGGAAGATGGCAATGGTGATGTTCAGGAAGAGACTGTCCACGATCCTCGGGCTAGGAACCATACGGTATGGCACAAGGATTACGTAATGGATTTCGCTGGCTTCTCTTGGAGTGCAATGAGCTACGTTGATAATCTTCCGGCTACGCTAAGTGACATTATGAAACGTGACGATTGGGTACACTGGCAGGCGGCTGTGATTGATGAAATGGAGTCGTTGCAATGAAATCAGACTTGGAACAAAGTTACCCGTTGGTAGGAAGCCTATGCAAATGGGTATTAAAATCAAACGAGGAACAGATGATGAGCTAGACCGATATTAGGCAAGATAAGTGGCACGTGGCTTCACACATGGATTTCCGATTGCTAAACTTGACACTCTACGGACAATTCTGGCCGTGGCAATTCGATTTATGGACTGAAACAATCGTCTAGAGCGTGGAATGAACGGTTCCACATGATGTTGAAGGAGATGTTCGCTCATCACCATGAGGCACCAAGAGTGAACAACAATATTTTTGGCTAGAATTGAAAGATATGAAGAGAAAGTTTTTGATAGTTCCGCTAGTGTGCGGCAGGCTTGGAAACATAGCAGATGTTTTTTTAGGAAAATTGAGCGAAAAGGGCATGTGTACAGTGGTACTTGAACCAACGACATTTTTGCCTAACATCCCACTGCGGGGTAGGTTAAAGCACGGACTAAGTCCGCCACTTCAACAGGCGAAAATGTCCGGTTGGGAGACGCTCATGTACCACTGTGGCTTGTATAGTTATTCTAGCGATCTATTGTGTGCACTCTGTTTACTGATGCGCACATGGGAGAGGAACTCTCTCCTTTTTTGGGTTTGTTTTGATTCGCACCGACTGACGATCACTAAAGTTTTTCTCGTCGTCTCCAACGTAGAGACCTCGGAGAGAAACACCGTGAAGCGATGCGATACTGGTCCCCACCAGTATAATTAATGGTTACCACCATTTATGGTTTCACATACATTAATTGTTATTTTATATATTCTCCGTGCGAGGAGTAACGATTATGATGTTGAAGGAGATGTTCGCTCATCACCATGAGGCACCAAGAGTGAAGAACAATATTTTTGGCTAGAATTGAAAGATATGAAGAGAAAGTTTTTGATAGTTCCGCTAGTGTGCGGCAGGCTTGGAAACATAGCAGATCTTTGAATATATAAAATAACAATTAATGTACGGTTCCACATGTTTATCACTGGAATAGGGTTTAGTAGTGGTGATAATGATCCTTGCTTAAACGTTCGGGATGGAGTGTACCTCATTCTTTACGTTGATGACATACTCATTGTTGAAAACAAATTGAAGGCAATCGATAAAGTGAAGCAGCATCTTTCGCACGAGTTTGAGATGCCAGAATTCGGCGCAATAAAAAAATCTTTGGAATGAATATTAAGCGCAATGTGGAAGGCAGAATTCAACAGATAAATCGGCGAACGTATCCAGACGACCTGCTTGAAAGGTTTGGCATGCGAGACTACAAACCAGAGGACTTAAGCAGGCGTTAGATCATGAAGCCTGCTACTTTTGGTATGGCGCTAGTAACGATTTGAACATTTTAAGCTCGGTTCACAGTGGATTATAATTCCTTATAATATTTCTTCTATCAGCCTACTATTATCAGTAATGTAGATAAAACATTATTATACCTGACTGAAAACAATTAAAAAATAATATCGTTGTGATAATCACTGCACTATTTACAATACGGAAGACTTTATTCTCGAATCAAATCAACGAAAATTAAGCCAACTTCCACCGCGTATATTGTGTTTGCTGCCTACAGCCTTAAAGAAAACCGAGCTGTCAAATTAACTCCACACGCAGCACCAAATTATCGGCTTCGCGATTGTTGTTCGTGGATGACAGCCGCTTCAGTCCTGCACGCTTAGACAAGAAAACGAAAAATTCGGTAAAAGATACCGAAAATCACACAAAAGTGCACATCCTGAAATTATCGGTAAACATGAATTACCAAAATTTCGGTATTGCTGGAAAACCGGCAAAACAATAATAATTGCTTATTTTTGTACGGTTATTTTTACAGAAAGTGCTAGCAGCTCAATGAGAGCAGTTTTAACCAAATTTTGGTAAAATATAACGATAAAATCTGTAAATCCACTTTACGGAAAAATTAAGTAAAATCAATCGTTTTGATTCGGTAAATTATACCGATACTTTAGGTTTTGCCACCAAAACCTAATTTGCGGTAAAATTAAAACCGTATTTTTGGTAATCTTATCTAAGCGTGTGTGCTACAAACCAGTTTCTACAGTTACAGGCCTTTTATACAAAAAAAAAACCGCAGTAGAATAGTTTCTCTGGGGTTCGGGGGTTAAATTAAGCGCAAACACCAAAAAATTTCACCTGGCTTTAAATGCGTTTGATTTCACCATGCTTGCGATTAGATCAATCATGGTTCGGTTTATATCAATATGAGGTTTGTCATATAAACCATAAATGTTGAAGGTTAGAATCGTAAGCAATTATGTGCTAGAAAAATCGGTCCGACAGACAACCTCAGTTTGTCTGACACGCGTTGTGAAGGTGTGAAAGATTCATCTAAAAAAACCTTTTTATGTTACAACAATTTTTATTTCAATCTAACGGGGTGTTCGCACTACAACCTATATTACGTGATATAGAGTATCTTGATATCGGCATCCATGCATCTAATTTTCACTGGAAATAACGTGCATGGCATTTGCTATCAAGACACTCTATGTCACGTAATATAGGTTGTAGTGCGAACGGGGTGTTAACATCATACTTTTATTTTAATCGCACGACAATTTCATCTTGGAAGTTCATTTTGGAATGAAAATAATTGGCTTTCATGCAACGCTTTCAGTTGGAAAATTCTACAATTTATCTGAAAAATAAACCTCTTAATGTTAAAACTATTTTTTATTTCAATGGAATTAGTAATTTCTTTCAGCACTTTCTCGTTAAATGTTTGTTTTGGATTAAACATAATTTGCTGTCATTATCAACGATGCCACCATAGACTAACTCTAAGACCAGTAGGTCCCATACAAAAACGATTTTTTTCTTGGCTCAGTCAGTACTAGAACATCAGTCCCAAGCTCGGTCCCAAGTTTAATAATGCGCCCCTAATAATGAACTCACATGAACACACTCACAAATAGTCTGTCAAAATAACACAGCAAATCAAAACAAAGACGCAGATATGTACAGCAAGGTGCTGACTTCAAGGTGTATTTCGGACCAAGGGGTTCTACAACAGTGAACCAATTTCAAATCGCTAGTTGCATATTGATTGTTGATGCCACGGTTTCGATTTGACAGTTCTATAATTCGTTGGAAAGTTTAAACTTTTCAATGTACCAAGCAGGAAAAATTTGACTTGACAGTTTGAACGTTTTTGTTGTGAAAGCAAACCGCTTTCTACGAAAAAGAACCAACGCAATTTTTCAATTTCAGCAGTCGAGTTATTAGTACGAGACACTGAAGAAGTTTGCACATTGTAGACGAAATACGCGTATCTGTCGAAGATAAGCAAAGGTAGTTGGAATTAAATGGAGAATACAAATTTTGCTTCTAATTTCTAGTTAATTAATATTAATTATTAAAAAAAACAGCTGATTGGGAAACTAGGAGAATTTAAAATTTAACACTTCATTTGATCACTTTTTAAAAAATTAAAAAATTAAACCTTGAAACACTTTTTTAAATTTTCGCTAGTAATCTCGAGCAAATTCCTTTTAATTCCACTATGAGCTTATCTTTTGACAGATAGGCCTATTTCGTCTGCTACTTACAGACTTCTTCAGTGTCGAGTGCTCGGCACAGCATAAAGCATGGCCGGTCTAAAAATTTGTTTGAATATTAGAAGTTTGTTCTTTAAACAAAGTTTGGATGTTCTGTTTATAAGAGGATACAAACATCTTATGTACTTATTACATTTGGCTTGAATGCCCTCAATGTGATATTTAAAAGTTAATTTTTGATCAAGTATCAGTCCAAGTTATTTTACTTGACTTGACCAAGAAATTGGAACTCCGTTCAAAGTGACCGTATGACTATTACTTGATTTCAAAAATGCAGCTCTAGGCTTATGTGGGAATATTGTAAGTTGAGTTTTGGAAGCATTAGGAGAAATCTTCCATTTTTGAAAATAATCTGTAAAACTATCCAAGCTTTTTTGTAGCCTCCTGGATATAACACGAAGACTTTTTCCTTTAGCGGAAATGCCTGTGTCATCAGCAAAGCAAGATTGTTCACACCCCTGAGGTAAATCAGGGAGATCTGAAGTGAAAATGTTATATAGTATTGGCCCAAGTATGCTACCTTGAGGAATTCCAGCTCTAATGGGCAATTGAACAGATTTAGAATTCTGATAATTTACTTGCAAAGTTCTATCAGTTAAGTAGTTTTGAACTAATTTCATGATATAAAGCGGAAAATTGAACTTTTTCAGTTTCGCAATCAAACCTTCATGCCAAACACTGTTGAATGCTTTTTCTATGTCTAGAAGAGCAACTCCAGTGGAGCAGCCTTCAGCTTTGTTTGAACTAATTAAATTTGTTACTCTCAAAAGTTGATGCGTAGTTGAATGCCCATGGCGAAACCCAAACTGCTCATCAGCAAAAATTGAGTTTGAATTGATGTGAAGCATCATTCTATTCAATATTATTTTTTCAAAAAGCTTACCTATTGAAGAAAGCAAACTGATCGGTCGGTAGCTAGAAGCTTCAGCCGGATTTTTGTCTGGTTTCAAAATTGGTACGACTTTTGCATTTTTCCATTTATCTGGAAAGTATGTTAGATGAAAACATCTGTTAAATAGTTTTACCATGAAAGACAAAGTACTCTCAGGGAGTTTTTTGATGAGTATATAGAAAATTCCATCATCACCTGGTGCTTTTATATTTTGATTATTTTTTAGTTATAGTTCTTACTTCATCCAAATCGGTTCCCCAAGAATCATCAAAAATATTTTCTTGAGCGAAAATATTCAGATAAGGAGTGTATCGAAAAGTAGTTATAAACTTCCAAATAATAAAATAGGCATGAAAACATGGTTAAAATTAACATACTATTTCAGTTTATTATAGCTTAACATGTTTACAAAAGATCCAAACGGAAAAACTAGTCATCATGTTCATTTCTGTAGAATGCCCGTACCTTTGATTTGACACCTGCCATCAAATTCTGCACAGTGACCTTTGTGCACTTCCTGGATGCCGCTGCCCAATTTTTCTTAAAATCGGTCATGTTTTGGGACACTGTACCATCCTTCTTAAATATACGCTTGACTATTGCCCAATAGCGTTCGATCGGTCGCCACTGGGGACAGTTTGGTGGGTTGATGTCTTTTTCTACGAACTTGATGTTATTCTCCGTCAGCCACTGTAGAGTGGATTTGGCGTAATGTGCCGATGCCAAATCTGGCCAGAAGAGAGGAGGGGACTGGTGCTTTCTATACAATGGTAGCAACCTGTTCTTCAAACATTCCTTTTGATAAATCTCAGCATTTATAGTTCCTTTAGTATAGAAAATTGAAGAACGCAAGCCACATGTGCAAATAGCTTGCCAAATGAGCACCTTCTGACCGAATTTCTCCATCGCAACAGTCGTATCTGCGGTTGGCACACGTTCCCCAACTGATTTAGTATAAAACTGCGGCCCCGGTAGCGTTCTTGAATCTTCTTTAACGTATGTTTAGTCATCCATCAAAATGCACTGGTCGACATTGTCCAAAATGCAGCTGTACAGCTTTCGAGCCCTGGTTTTGGCACGAGACTTTTGTTCCGGAGTTTGTTTGGGCACTTTCTGCTTTTTGTACGTCTTCAAGTCATTCCTGCGCTTGATTCGTTGAATCATTCCGATGCTGGTCCTGAACTTCTTGGCTAGATCGCGAGTAGAGGCAGATTTGTTCCGTTGAATATAATCCACAACTTTTTGGTCCAAATCGGGGTTGCTGGAGCCGGGTTTCCGGCCACTTCTTGGTAAATCCTTGAGGGAGCACTCCTTACCAAACTTTTCGATGATGCGTTTTACACTTGCCGGGTGAACATTTACTCTTTTCGCAATCTGGTTGTAAGTAACACCCTTTTCGGTGCACCAAGTGTGCAGAATTTTCTTTTTAGTCTCAAATTCAATTCGCGACATTTTGAATACAACTTTATCAACGGAAATGAATGAACCGAATAATCATTTTTGACATGTAAACAAAGCAAATGGCGCTTACACGCTAAAAATATATACAGTAGTTTATGCGTAACAACGCATCGAATGTTTATAACTACTTTTCGATACACTCCTTACTCCCTGGAAACCGATTCCTCAATAGGACTTGTAAGTCCCAAACTAAAATTATGGGAGCTCTCAAACTGCTAAGTTTTTGAGCTTTTTCCGCATTTGTGTGCAACATTTTATGACCTTCCTTAACAGCCGTTCTACGCATAATTGTCCCATATTGCTTTTTGAAGATTTTAATTTTTCTTAATAAAACGGTCTATTTTCACGTATATTTACAGCAAACACAAACAAAAAATATTAGTTATTCGAAAACTTCTCGAAAAAATACCAAGTCTGTTTGTCCCATTGTGAAATTCTACGCATAATTGTCCCATTAGCGAAGTATCCAAAAGCAATGTATTTTTCTTCAATTTTTACAAGTGTATTGTTCAGAATTATATAAAACTAGATGCTAAGGAATAAATATCGATGTGAGTAGAAAGCGGGAGGGGGGCAGAGCGTCTCCGTTCAAAACCGTAAGGATGAGATTTCTAACAATGGGTTCACAAATATAGGTCACATTAATTTGCACACAATTATGGGCACTTCCATTTTATTTGCACAGTGAACGGATTGACCAACAATGGTTATTAACTGACAAAATTATTGGGGGTAAAATAATACCGAAGTTTTTCAAAAAACAAAAAGAAATTTTATTTTATTCCAAATACATATACATAGCTCATAGAAAAAAAAACATGGTTATTGCTCAGTTCCTTTCATTGTAGGCAGGTTCTCAATGAATTTGAATTTTTGTTCTGGAACATCTTTATGCTGCTTTGACAGCAACGCCTTCTTTACCGTCGATCCCTCAAGGAGAATTCTACCATGAGACGTGTTGATTCATCGTGAAGATCTTATTTGCGATTATTTTTAGTTGCTTCTTTTAGAAGTTGTTGAAATAAATCATGTGTTGACGTCTACGGAATTAGTGTATTATGTGTAGTAACGCCATTTTTCGATTTGGATGTTCCAGATACTTTCAATGTACGGCGCGAGTGAATCTAGTGCAGTGTGTATTGACTAACTATTAATTTTGTTCGAGTTCATAATGATGCCATTTCTTGGCAAAATTCTCCTCCTGGATTTCTTATTTTGTTTTATTTCTTGGGTTTCGTAAAAGCTTCCATCAGAATCGTCACTTATTTCCAAAGATTTCGCTGGGAAGCTTTTCGCATTCGGTGCTCGGCACTTACTCGAGCTGCTGAATCGTTCTCCCGATCCGTCAATGAGATCGAACCCGTAAAAATCGCCATAACTATCATCACTTTCGTATGCAACACGGCCAACGCATCCATTTCCGATTTACAGTAAAACTTTCAAAATTCTCAGTGGGAATCTTATGCGTAGAATTGCTCAATTTATTCCATATTTCTCGGCATAACAGTCCCACCGATCATGTTTCGTTAAAAGAACCATAAATTTAATCTACAAACGAAAAAAAATGATAGGATTCATTGGATATGATGGTTTCCAACGTTATTTTGGACATAAAAACATTATTTTTACGCCAATTCTTTCCCGATAACAAAAATATGTGTTAACTATAATTGCATTTTGCTCAGTTGTCTATTTTTCATATTGGGACAATTATGTGTAGAACGGCAGTTAAGTGCTGGTATAGGCTTTTGAGGTTTTTTCAAGATTTTTGAGAGTTTCCAGAAAGGTTTGGAACTCGGATCTAATTTTGACACATTATTTTCAAATTTTTGTTCCTCAGGGCAGAGAAGTGTTTTTTAATTTGCTTTTGTAAATGTCGCCATATGACTTTCATAACGGGATCACTTGTTAGGGATTTCTGACTGAAGAAAAGCAAGTTGGACTGTTTGGGTATTGTATTGTGTAATAGCCTGCAGAACAATGGACAAATAGGATATTACCATTGGCATTGCTTTGAGAATTATTCCATGAGCGGTGTTTTGCATTGAAATCACCAATAACGAAGAATTTAGACCTATTACGGGTAAGTTTCTGAAGGTCACCCTTGAGACAGTTCTTTTGCTGGCCAGTGCATTGAAAAGGCAAATAGGCAGCTATGAAAGTAAAGTGGCTAAATTTTGTTTCAGCTGAAAACCCCAAAGTTTCAAAAACTTTGGTTTCAAATGAAGAAAGAATGTGATGTTTTCGCCTATGGACAACGATGGCAACGCCACCACAAGCTCCATTAAGGCGATCATTGCGGTAGACAAAATAATTTGGATCTCTTTTGACCTTATGGGCAGGTTTGAGATAAGTCTCAGTTATAACAGCAATGTGCACGTTATGAACTCTTAAAAAATTAAATAGCTCGTCCTGGTTATCTCTGATGGATCGAGCATTCCAATTCAAAATATTTAATGACTTAAAATCCATTACTGAATTTCAATGTCATGACCATATTATTGGCAAATTTAATACCAGTTTGAATAACATCAAATATGGAATTAGTTTTAAGCATATCGGTTATCATATAGATTAACGATTGCTGTAAAAATTCTAATTGAGGAGCGGATATGCTACCTAAATCAAATTCATCAGAAGTCCCGTGGGAATTTTGGTTATAAGTTTCGTGGGAATTTTGGCTTTGGTTGCTACCCGCTGCAACCGAAGCATAGGTAGGTCCATTTACATGTTAAACATTGATAACAACACGGTTAGGTAAGAATGTAGGATTTGCAGAATGAACCCTTTTGGTACCTGCAGGTATCGAAATAGTATTTGCTCTTCGTTGAGCGTTTGAAGTTGCGGATGGAAAACCCTGGCCCACTGTCGGTAACTAGCGGTACTTGTGCAGTGTTGCAATTTTGTTCGGAATGACGAATGTATGTGAAAAATGTGCGAATCTCATCATCGGCGACCCAGTTAAATGCGGTGGATTTTGTTCATCGACAGTTTGCATGCGATGCTCTGGGATTGCTGAAGATTCTTTCAAATCGATTATGGCAAATCCGCATTTGGTATGGATGTGCAATGCTTGCAAAAATCTACTGTCGAAGGCGCGTGTCGCAAACTCGTTGGTATCAGTTAACAAGGCAAGCGAATCCGTGATCGAATCGATGAAAGTCGAAATTCGTGATAGTGTGCTGACAGAAAGCAGAAACGAAATCCGCTCTAATTTCAAAACTCTGATTAATTCTGTACCCTGTACACCCGCATCCTACTACCGTACACCGCTTGCACCTTCTACAGGAACCAAATGACTGCGTGAAAACGACGCTGACGAAGATATTGCTTCTTGTCGTCCAGCTAAGGCTATGTGTGGCATCGGTACGTGCGCTGCATACAAATCTGGTCGTCTCTGGTACTGTGGAAAAAGATTCAGACAAATTCTGGATGTACTTGTCAGGTATTTTGCCAGAAGTTCCGGAGAGCAAAGTTACCGAACGTGCAGAATTCAAGTTGAAAACTACCAATCTGCGAGTGGTTAAACTTGTTCCACGTGGCAGAGACATTAGATCGCTTACGTTCGTCTCATACAAAATTGGTATGCCGTTGGATCTGAAACCTATTGCACTTGCTACTGAAACATGGCCTAGAGGAATTCGTTTTGGTGCGTTTGAAGACCTTGGAGGCAAGAAGCAGTTTTTTTTGGAGGCCGAAAACGTTGTCGCCCGATCCTACCTTCCTACTCGACACACCGAAAGCAGTACCCACCCTTCAGCATTAGTTCTGGATGAATTGCCTATCCCTAATACTCCTGAAGCTGCTGCCCACGCTATCTCTCGCCCATCTGTGTCTGACCTCTCGTCTCCCTCCACTGCACTGACACCGCTCCCTATTTCATCGGAACCAAGGGAAACAACCGTACCGTTATCAGTATATTATCAGAACGTCGGTGGGATGCGCACCAACACAAACGAGTTTATCTTGGTGACCGCCTCTAGTGACTACGACGTCATCGTACTGACGGAAACATGGCTGCGGAACGACGTGAGCAATTCTGAGCTGTCATCTCATTATAATATTTACCGATGCGACCGAAGTAACGCTACGAATCATCTACAACGAGGGTTCCACACCGAGGGCTCATTGCGTAAAAAACACTATTTTAAGTGCTCCTGTGCAACTTGACCTATGTGACTCGCTCGAATAAATTGCTATGAAACTGTCTCTTTCGACTAGATCTGTCTATGTATGTGGAATTTACTTGAGGCCCAATAGTGAACCCGGCAGATAAGTCGCACATTCGGACTGTGTGCAGCAAATAATTAATAAAGCGGGTTGCGGCGATTCTGTGCTGATTGTTGGCGACTACAATCTGCCTCATCTACTCTGGTCTTTCGACGAGGACCTGGACTCGTACCTACCAACCAATGCATCAACTGAACAGGAGCTTGTGTTCACCGAAAACATGATTTCTAGTGGATTGCAGCAAATTTATGATGTGCGCAATATCAACGGAAGACTCCTAGACTTGGCCTTCGTAAGCAACAGTAATGAAATTAAGTTGTTTGAACACCATTATTGATTTAACCCCTGGACCGTCACCACAAGCCATTCGTCTTACGTGTGAACACACGACGTTTCTTGAATAGTATTCATAAAACTACGGAAGACCTCGACTCCGATTTTAACCGATGCGACAACGATTCAGTTTTTGAAGGTCTACGATCACTGAACTTGGAGGAAATTTTTCACGGTGCCAACGTCAACGTTGCGGTCGCCACATTCTACGGCGTGATTTTCAGAACCATAAGCAGACACTGTCCTCTCCGCAGACGTTTTCCTCGCCGCTCGAACAAACAACCATGGTGGAATACCGAGCTTCGACATCGGCGTAACGTTCTTCGTAAAGCTCACCGCCGGTTTCTGCGTCAGCTGAAAACAGCTCAATTCTTCGCAGGCTTGAGGCTGAATACGCCGAATGTGTACCTTCTTCTTTCCGTGAGTATATTTTCCAAATCCAAGACGAGGTTAAGGTGAATCCCTCCTCTTTCTGGAGCTTTGTTAAAAGCAGAAAAGACACACAGTCGATCCCGGCAGAAATTTGTTTCGATGGCTCAACCAGTCGAGACCTCGAAGGTTCAGTCTAACTTTTCGCCGATTTCTTCAAATCGGTCTACGATGCTGACTCTCCGCCAAGTTCTCCGGAGGTCTTGAATCACTTGCCATCATCCGATATACAATTTCCATGTCCAACCTTCACCGTAGCAAATGTCAGTAGTGCACTGAGAACTGTTGACCCTTCGAAAGGTCCTGGGTCAGATAGGCTACCTCCCGTTTTTATTCGTCGATGTGCTGAGCTACTTGCACCCCCTATCGGAGACTACTTTTCCGGATGTATGGAAGTTGTCTGCGGTCTCTCCCATTCACAAAGCTGGAAACATCCATGATGTTAAGAATAACCGACCTATTTCGATTCTTTGCTGATTAGCCAAGACGCTTGAACTGTTGATTCACGAGAGAATGTATTCTGCTGCTAAGCCCATCATCTCGCAATATCAGCATGGCTTTGTGAAAAATCGCTCTACTGCTACAAAGCTAAAGCTTTTCGCATTCGGTGCTCGGCACTTACTCGAGCTGCTGAATCGTTCTCCCGATCCGTCAATGAGATCGAACCCGTAAAAATCGCCATAACTATCATCACTTTCGTATGCAACACGGCCAACGCATCCATTTCCGATTTACAGTAAAACTTTCAAAATTCTCAGTGGGAATCTTATGCGTAGAATTGCTCAATTTATTCCATATTTCTCGGCATAACAGTCCCACCGATCATGTTTCGTTAAAAGAACCATAAATTTAATCTACAAACGAAAAAAAATGATAGGATTCATTGGATATGATGGTTTCCAACGTTATTTTGGACATAAAAACATTATTTTTACGCCAATTCTTTCCCGATAACAAAAATATGTGTTAACTATAATTGCATTTTGCTCAGTTGTCTATTTTTCATATTGGGACAATTATGTGTAGAACGGCAGTTAAGTGCTGGTATAGGCTTTTGAGGTTTTTTCAAGATTTTTGAGAGTTTCCAGAAAGGTTTGGAACTCGGATCTAATTTTGACACATTATTTTCAAATTTTTGTTCCTCAGGGCAGAGAAGTGTTTTTTAATTTGCTTTTGTAAATGTCGCCATATGACTTTCATAACGGGATCACTTGTTAGGGATTTCTGACTGAAGAAAAGCAAGTTGGACTGTTTGGGTATTGTATTGTGTAATAGCCTGCAGAACAATGGACAAATAGGATATTACCATTGGCATTGCTTTGAGAATTATTCCATGAGCGGTGTTTTGCATTGAAATCACCAATAACGAAGAATTTAGACCTATTACGGGTAAGTTTCTGAAGGTCACCCTTGAGACAGTTCTTTTGCTGGCCAGTGCATTGGAAAGGCAAATAGGCAGCTATGAAAGTAAAGTGGCTAAATTTTGTTTCAGCTGAAACCCCCAAAGTTTCAAAAACTTTGGTTTCAAATGAAGAAAGAATGTGATGTTTTCGCCTATGGACAACGATGGCAACGCCACCACAAGCTCCATTAAGGCGATCATTGCGGTAGACAAAATAATTTGGATCTCTTTTGACCTTATGGGCAGGTTTGAGATAAGTCTCAGTTATAACAGCAATGTGCACGTTATGAACTCTTAAAAAATTAAATAGCTCGTCCTGGTTATCTCTGATGGATCGAGCATTCCAATTCAAAATATTTAATGACTTAAAATCCATTACTGAATTTCAATGTCATGACCATATTATTGGCAAATTTAATACCAGTTTGAATAACATCAAATATGGAATTAGTTTTAAGCATATCGGTTATCATATAGATTAACGATTGCTGTAAAAATTCTAATTGAGGAGCGGATATGCTACCTAAATCAAATTCATCAGAAGTCCCGTGGGAATTTTGGTTATAAGTTTCGTGGGAATTTTGGCTTTGGTTGCTACCCGCTGCAACCGAAGCATAGGTAGGTCCATTTACATGTTAAACATTGATAACAACACGGTTAGGTAAGAATGTAGGATTTGCAGAATGAACCCTTTTGGTACCTGCAGGTATCGAAATAGTATTTGCTCTTCGTTGAGCGTTTGAAGTTGCGGATGGAAAACCCTGGCCCACTGTCGGTAACTAGCGGTACTTGTGCAGTGTTGCAATTTTGTTCGGAATGACGAATGTATGTGAAAAATGTGCGAATCTCATCATCGGCGACCCAGTTAAATGCGGTGGATTTTGTTCATCGACAGTTTGCATGCGATGCTCTGGGATTGCTGAAGATTCTTTCAAAGCGATTATGGCAAATCCGCATTTGGTATGGATGTGCAATGCTTGCAAAAATCTACTGTCGAAGGCGCGTGTCGCAAACTCGTTGGTATCAGTTAACAAGGCAAGCGAATCCGTGATCGAATCGATGAAAGTCGAAATTCGTGATAGTGTGCTGACAGAAAGCAGAAACGAAATCCGCTCTAATTTCAAAACTCTGATTAATTCTGTACCCTGTACACCCGCATCCTACTACCGTACACCGCTTGCACCTTCTACAGGAACCAAATGACTGCGTGAAAACGACGCTGACGAAGATATTGCTTCTTGTCGTCCAGCTAAGGCTATGTGTGGCATCGGTACGTGCGCTGCATACAAATCTGGTCGTCTCTGGTACTGTGGAAAAAGATTCAGACAAATTCTGGATGTACTTGTCAGGTATTTTGCCAGAAGTTCCGGAGAGCAAAGTTACCGAACGTGCAGAATTCAAGTTGAAAACTACCAATCTGCGAGTGGTTAAACTTGTTCCACGTGGCAGAGACATTAGATCGCTTACGTTCGTCTCATACAAAATTGGTATGCCGTTGGATCTGAAACCTATTGCACTTGCTACTGAAACATGGCCTAGAGGAATTCGTTTTGGTGCGTTTGAAGACCTTGGAGGCAAGAAGCAGTTTTTTTGGAGGCCGAAAACGTTGTCGCCCGATCCTACCTTCCTACTCGACACACCGAAAGCAGTACCCACCCTTCAGCATTAGTTCTGGATGAATTGCCTATCCCTAATACTCCTGAAGCTGCTGCCCACGCTATCTCTCGCCCATCTGTGTCTGACCTCTCGTCTCCCTCCACTGCACTGACACCGCTCCCTATTTCATCGGAACCAAGGGAAACAACCGTACCGTTATCAGTATATTATCAGAACGTCGGTGGGATGCGCACCAACACAAACGAGTTTATCTTGGTGACCGCCTCTAGTGACTACGACGTCATCGTACTGACGGAAACATGGCTGCGGAACGACGTGAGCAATTCTGAGCTGTCATCTCATTATAATATTTACCGATGCGACCGAAGTAACGCTACGAATCATCTACAACGAGGGTTCCACACCGAGGGCTCATTGCGTAAAAACACTATTTTAAGTGCTCCTGTGCAACTTGACCTATGTGACTCGCTCGAATAAATTGCTATGAAACTGTCTCTTTCGACTAGATCTGTCTATGTATGTGGAATTTACTTGAGGCCCAATAGTGAACCCGGCAGATAAGTCGCACATTCGGACTGTGTGCAGCAAATAATTAATAAAGCGGGTTGCGGCGATTCTGTGCTGATTGTTGGCGACTACAATCTGCCTCATCTACTCTGGTCTTTCGACGAGGACCTGGACTCGTACCTACCAACCAATGCATCAACTGAACAGGAGCTTGTGTTCACCGAAAACATGATTTCTAGTGGATTGCAGCAAATTTATGATGTGCGCAATATCAACGGAAGACTCCTAGACTTGGCCTTCGTAAGCAACAGTAATGAAATTAAGTTGTTTGAACACCATTATTGATTTAACCCCTGGACCGTCACCACAAGCCATTCGTCTTACGTGTGAACACACGACGTTTCTTGAATAGTATTCATAAAACTACGGAAGACCTCGACTCCGATTTTAACCGATGCGACAACGATTCAGTTTTTGAAGGTCTACGATCACTGAACTTGGAGGAAATTTTTCACGGTGCCAACGTCAACGTTGCGGTCGCCACATTCTACGGCGTGATTTTCAGAACCATAAGCAGACACTGTCCTCTCCGCAGACGTTTTCCTCGCCGCTCGAACAAACAACCATGGTGGAATACCGAGCTTCGACATCGGCGTAACGTTCTTCGTAAAGCTCACCGCCGGTTTCTGCGTCAGCTGAAAACAGCTCAATTCTTCGCAGGCTTGAGGCTGAATACGCCGAATGTGTACCTTCTTCTTTCCGTGAGTATATTTTCCAAATCCAAGACGAGGTTAAGGTGAATCCCTCCTCTTTCTGGAGCTTTGTTAAAAGCAGAAAAGACACACAGTCGATCCCGGCAGAAATTTGTTTCGATGGCTCAACCAGTCGAGACCTCGAAGGTTCAGTCTAACTTTTCGCCGATTTCTTCAAATCGGTCTACGATGCTGACTCTCCGCCAAGTTCTCCGGAGGTCTTGAATCACTTGCCATCATCCGATATACAATTTCCATGTCCAACCTTCACCGTAGCAAATGTCAGTAGTGCACTGAGAACTGTTGACCCTTCGAAAGGTCCTGGGTCAGATAGGCTACCTCCCGTTTTTATTCGTCGATGTGCTGAGCTACTTGCACCCCCTATCGGAGACTACTTTTCCGGATGTATGGAAGTTGTCTGCGGTCTCTCCCATTCACAAAGCTGGAAACATCCATGATGTTAAGAATAACCGACCTATTTCGATTCTTTGCTGATTAGCCAAGACGCTTGAACTGTTGATTCACGAGAGAATGTATTCTGCTGCTAAGCCCATCATCTCGCAATATCAGCATGGCTTTGTGAAAAATCGCTCTACTGCTACAAACCTAATGGCATATGTTAGCGCACTAAACTCCAGTTTGGAAAAGCGCTGCCAAGTTGACAGTATTTACCTAGACTTTTCCAAGGCGTATGATAAAGTACTTCACGTATTGTCAATGAAACTAGGATTTCCTAATTGGCTCATCATGTGGTTACGGTCATACTTACTAGACAGATCCGCCTACGTGAAGCATAGCTCCATTAAGTCAAGCTGTTTTGCAACACCTTCCGGCGTGCTTCAAGGTAGCCACCTCGGTCCCTTGATCTTTATTCTGTTCGTTAACGACTTGAGCCACCGTCTGAATTCGCATCACCTTATGTATGCCGACGATCTTAAAATTTACCGGAGGATCAGCTCATTGGTTGATTGTGCAACTTTATAGCAAGATATTGACACCGAGTTGGTGTGTTTCTGCGAGTTGGTGTGTTTCAAACGGAATGGAGATGAATGCGATGAAATGTAAGGTGAAAAGTTTTAGTAAATCTCAGGGGCAACTGATATACGATTACAGAGTAAACGGCATCAAATTGGACCGTGTATCTTCAATTAAAGACTTGGGAGTAGTAATAGACTGCAAGCTGAGCTTCAACGAACACATCACTGCAACCACTGCTAAGGCTTTTGCCATGCTAGGATTCATACGTCGAAATGCATCTGAGTTCCGTGATGTGTATGCATTGAAAGCACTTTATTGTTCGCTCGTTCGAAGTGTTCTGTAATATTCTGTTTAAATCTGGGCCCCTCATCACGAAACTCAAATTAATCGTATAGAAAGAATACAACGTTGCTTCGTACGTTTCGCTTTACGGCGATTACCATGGAACGATCCGGTTAGGCTGCCCCCGTATGAACATCGACGCCAATTAATGAGATTGGAATCGCTGCACCAGCAGCGTATCTACTTACAGAAAATGTTCGCGTTCGATTCACTAAGCAACCGAATTGACTGCCCAGACCTTTTGCAACAATTAAACTTCTTCGTTCCTGCGCGTCCGGCCCGACAAAAATCGTTATTTTGGACTGCTAGACACCAGACGGTGTTCGGACAAAATCACCCGCTTGAAAAGTGTTTTAATTTGTTGAATGATGCTGAAACGTTCGATTTTAGTATAAGTAGAGACCGTTTTAAAACTAGTTATAGGCAAATGACTTAGATTTAAGATAGGTTCAGTCTGTGCAGCATAACTGAAGACGTAGTAAATAAATAAACTGTTTCTTCCGACGGTTTGGTAGGAATTTATGCTTGGCTGATCGATGTTAACAGCTGCAAAATGGGTAGTAGCTGGTCCGGAACGTATATTGTTTCCTACCTTTCGTTTAGAGCGCGACTGAAAAATTGCTTTGCGAGTCTTGCATTCCCAAAAATTTGATTTATGGTTTTCACCACAATTCGAACATTTAAATTTTTTAGGATCATCCTTCACAGGACAGTTGTCCTTTGTATGTGAGGAATCACCACAATTCATGCATTTACCAACCATATGACAATGGTTTGTTGCGTGACCCCATCCCTGGCACTTACGGCACTGGGTGGATTTTGTTCATCGACAGTTTGCATGCGATGCTCTGGGATTGCTGAAGATTCTTTCAAAGCGATTATGGCAAATCCGCATTTGGTATGGATGTGCAATGCTTGCAAAAATCTACTGTCGAAGGCGCGTGTCGCAAACTCGTTGGTATCAGTTAACAAGGCAAGCGAATCCGTGATCGAATCGATGAAAGTCGAAATTCGTGATAGTGTGCTGACAGAAAGCAGAAACGAAATCCGCTCTAATTTCAAAACTCTGATTAATTCTGTACCCTGTACACCCGCATCCTACTACCGTACACCGCTTGCACCTTCTACAGGAACCAAATGACTGCGTGAAAACGACGCTGACGAAGATATTGCTTCTTGTCGTCCAGCTAAGGCTATGTGTGGCATCGGTACGTGCGCTGCATACAAATCTGGTCGTCTCTGGTACTGTGGAAAAAGATTCAGACAAATTCTGGATGTACTTGTCAGGTATTTTGCCAGAAGTTCCGGAGAGCAAAGTTACCGAACGTGCAGAATTCAAGTTGAAAACTACCAATCTGCGAGTGGTTAAACTTGTTCCACGTGGCAGAGACATTAGATCGCTTACGTTCGTCTCATACAAAATTGGTATGCCGTTGGATCTGAAACCTATTGCACTTGCTACTGAAACATGGCCTAGAGGAATTCGTTTTGGTGCGTTTGAAGACCTTGGAGGCAAGAAGCAGTTTTTTGGAGGCCGAAAACGTTGTCGCCCGATCCTACCTTCCTACTCGACACACCGAAAGCAGTACCCACCCTTCAGCATTAGTTCTGGATGAATTGCCTATCCCTAATACTCCTGAAGCTGCTGCCCACGCTATCTCTCGCCCATCTGTGTCTGACCTCTCGTCTCCCTCCACTGCACTGACACCGCTCCCTATTTCATCGGAACCAAGGGAAACAACCGTACCGTTATCAGTATATTATCAGAACGTCGGTGGGATGCGCACCAACACAAACGAGTTTATCTTGGTGACCGCCTCTAGTGACTACGACGTCATCGTACTGACGGAAACATGGCTGCGGAACGACGTGAGCAATTCTGAGCTGTCATCTCATTATAATATTTACCGATGCGACCGAAGTAACGCTACGAATCATCTACAACGAGGGTTCCACACCGAGGGCTCATTGCGTAAAAAACACTATTTTAAGTGCTCCTGTGCAACTTGACCTATGTGACTCGCTCGAATAAATTGCTATGAAACTGTCTCTTTCGACTAGATCTGTCTATGTATGTGGAATTTACTTGAGGCCCAATAGTGAACCCGGCAGATAAGTCGCACATTCGGACTGTGTGCAGCAAATAATTAATAAAGCGGGTTGCGGCGATTCTGTGCTGATTGTTGGCGACTACAATCTGCCTCATCTACTCTGGTCTTTCGACGAGGACCTGGACTCGTACCTACCAACCAATGCATCAACTGAACAGGAGCTTGTGTTCACCGAAAACATGATTTCTAGTGGATTGCAGCAAATTTATGATGTGCGCAATATCAACGGAAGACTCCTAGACTTGGCCTTCGTAAGCAACAGTAATGAAATTAAGTTGTTTGAACACCATTATTGATTTAACCCCTGGACCGTCACCACAAGCCATTCGTCTTACGTGTGAACACACGACGTTTCTTGAATAGTATTCATAAAACTACGGAAGACCTCGACTCCGATTTTAACCGATGCGACAACGATTCAGTTTTTGAAGGTCTACGATCACTGAACTTGGAGGAAATTTTTCACGGTGCCAACGTCAACGTTGCGGTCGCCACATTCTACGGCGTGATTTTCAGAACCATAAGCAGACACTGTCCTCTCCGCAGACGTTTTCCTCGCCGCTCGAACAAACAACCATGGTGGAATACCGAGCTTCGACATCGGCGTAACGTTCTTCGTAAAGCTCACCGCCGGTTTCTGCGTCAGCTGAAAACAGCTCAATTCTTCGCAGGCTTGAGGCTGAATACGCCGAATGTGTACCTTCTTCTTTCCGTGAGTATATTTTCCAAATCCAAGACGAGGTTAAGGTGAATCCCTCCTCTTTCTGGAGCTTTGTTAAAAGCAGAAAAGACACACAGTCGATCCCGGCAGAAATTTGTTTCGATGGCTCAACCAGTCGAGACCTCGAAGGTTCAGTCTAACTTTTCGCCGATTTCTTCAAATCGGTCTACGATGCTGACTCTCCGCCAAGTTCTCCGGAGGTCTTGAATCACTTGCCATCATCCGATATACAATTTCCATGTCCAACCTTCACCGTAGCAAATGTCAGTAGTGCACTGAGAACTGTTGACCCTTCGAAAGGTCCTGGGTCAGATAGGCTACCTCCCGTTTTTATTCGTCGATGTGCTGAGCTACTTGCACCCCTATCGGAGACTACTTTTCCGGATGTATGGAAGTTGTCTGCGGTCTCTCCCATTCACAAAGCTGGAAACATCCATGATGTTAAGAATAACCGACCTATTTCGATTCTTTGCTGATTAGCCAAGACGCTTGAACTGTTGATTCACGAGAGAATGTATTCTGCTGCTAAGCCCATCATCTCGCAATATCAGCATGGCTTTGTGAAAAATCGCTCTACTGCTACAAACCTAATGGCATATGTTAGCGCACTAAACTCCAGTTTGGAAAAGCGCTGCCAAGTTGACAGTATTTACCTAGACTTTTCCAAGGCGTATGATAAAGTACTTCACGTATTGTCAATGAAACTAGGATTTCCTAATTGGCTCATCATGTGGTTACGGTCATACTTACTAGACAGATCCGCCTACGTGAAGCATAGCTCCATTAAGTCAAGCTGTTTTGCAACACCTTCCGGCGTGCTTCAAGGTAGCCACCTCGGTCCCTTGATCTTTATTCTGTTCGTTAACGACTTGAGCCACCGTCTGAATTCGCATCACCTTATGTATGCCGACGATCTTAAAATTTACCGGAGGATCAGCTCATTGGTTGATTGTGCAACTTTATAGCAAGATATTGACACCGAGTTGGTGTGTTTCTGCGAGTTGGTGTGTTTCAAACGGAATGGAGATGAATGCGATGAAATGTAAGGTGAAAAGTTTTAGTAAATCTCAGGGGCAACTGATATACGATTACAGAGTAAACGGCATCAAATTGGACCGTGTATCTTCAATTAAAGACTTGGGAGTAGTAATAGACTGCAAGCTGAGCTTCAACGAACACATCACTGCAACCACTGCTAAGGCTTTTGCCATGCTAGGATTCATACGTCGAAATGCATCTGAGTTCCGTGATGTGTATGCATTGAAAGCACTTTATTGTTCGCTCGTTCGAAGTGTTCTGTAATATTCTGTTTAAATCTGGGCCCCTCATCACGAAACTCAAATTAATCGTATAGAAAGAATACAACGTTGCTTCGTACGTTTCGCTTTACGGCGATTACCATGGAACGATCCGGTTAGGCTGCCCCGTATGAACATCGACGCCAATTAATGAGATTGGAATCGCTGCACCAGCGGCGTATCTACTTACAGAAAATGTTCGCGTTCGATTCACTAAGCAACCGAATTGACTGCCCAGACCTTTTGCAACAATTAAACTTCTTCGTTCCTGCGCGTCCGGCCCGACAAAAATCGTTATTTTGGACTGCTAGACACCAGACGGTGTTCGGACAAAATCACCCGCTTGAAAAGTGTTTTAATTTGTTGAATGATGCTGAAACGTTCGATTTTAGTATAAGTAGAGACCGTTTTAAAACTAGTTATAGGCAAATGACTTAGATTTAAGATAGGTTCAGTCTGTGCAGCATAACTGAAGACGTAGTAAATAAATAAACTGTTTCTTCCGACGGTTTGGTAGGAATTTATGCTTGGCTGATCGATGTTAACAGCTGCAAAATGGGTAGTAGCTGGTCCGGAACGTATATTGTTTCCTACCTTTCGTTTAGAGCGCGACTGAAAAATTGCTTTGCGAGTCTTGCATTCCCAAAAATTTGATTTATGGTTTTCACCACAATTCGAACATTTAAATTTTTTAGGATCATCCTTCACAGGACAGTTGTCCTTTGTATGTGAGGAATCACCACAATTCATGCATTTACCAACCATATGACAATGGTTTGTTGCGTGACCCCATCCCTGGCACTTACGGCACTGGGTGAGGCTTTGGAAGTTTGCTCCAGTCTTCTTGAAATGTTCCCACTTCACTATGACACGGAGCAAAAGGCTTGCTTGTTCTAAAGCCTTAAGGTTATTGAGTTCACTTGACTTGAAGTGAACTAAGAAGAAATCATTTGAAATCCCTTTGCGAGAACCGCCAGGCCGGGATTTTGTTTTCATTTTAATTACTTGGACTGGGCTAGTTCCAACTAATTTTATTAATTCGTTTTTTATTTCTTCCACAGATTCACTACTAGGCAGACCTTTCAAGACACCTTGAAAAGACGCTTAGCTTTGGTATCGTATGTGAAGAAATTATATTGCTTCTGAGTAAGCTACTCAAGAAGACGTTTGAATCCGTCCAAGGTTTATGTAAGCAAACGGCATTCACCTCGTCTGGAAATTTGAAGGGAATATTTCACACCTTCAACAAATGTTAAGATTTCCTTGCGAAAAGCATGGAAATCCAAAATTGGGGGACAAGGGGGAACTTTTTCCTTTCTCAATCGAGAAAGTTTATTCGAATTCAGGTTTGATGATGGATCATTCTCATCATCTGTGAGCATATCAAATTGATTACTCACATTGATTTGATGTGAAGGCGAATCAGTAGATTGCCCTCTACGTTTACGTTTATTTGCCATAGTGGCAGAATAATTTGCTTCAAATCGTCGTCCAAGCAGATAACTATAAGAATCCGATGGACCGAAGAGGAATTTTCCAATGCGATATCCAAGCCGGGTTACCCGAAGGGCCTAACGAGGATCGAAAAGGAACAAGAGGAAATTATAAAAAAAATGTTGGTAGTGGTTAGCACTGAAAAGTGCTGTTTAAAATTTGTTGTAGTGTTGGGTAGCAATAGCACTTTCTTCAGCAAATAGAAATAAAACCGAACGGCATGAGAGCACAATGCAGACTGCATAATGATAACGATGATTTTCGTAACAACAAGTCGAAGTAGTGTCCAATAGCGTTCATTTCTCTGACGGTATTTTAACGCAATTTCTGTACATAACGCTGATATCGTTGAGAATGCAAACAAGTTGCAAATGTCTCACGTCTATGAGCTGGACGTATGCCATCTATGATTCTTAAACCATAAACGACCGGTAAGTTTTTCCCGTGCACAAAATGAGAGACAAAATTCGGATAGCTATCGTGGATTAGAAAAAAAATTTTTTTGGCAAAATTCATTTTTATTCATCAACATAATCTCCTTTTTGAGTTGTACAATCATCTCAACGTTTCTCTAGCTTTTCGATACCACCGGTGTAGAACGATTTATCGAGACCTTCAAAATATGCTTCAGTCTCAGCAATCTTTTTGAGTTTTGCGAAGAGCCAGTAGTCACTGGGGCAGATCTGGAGAATAAGGTGGGCGCAGTAGCAATTCGAAACCCAATACCATTTTTTAGGCTGTTTCTATTTACTTGTGACACGCTGCATTGTCTTGGTGAAAGAGCGCCTTTTTTCTTCAAATGAGGCCTTTCTTTGGCGATTTCTGCCTTCAAATGATCCAACAAACCGATATAATAGTCGCTGTTTATTTTTTTTGTCATGTTCCAAGTAGCCAATGAATAAAATTCCATGCGCATTCTATAATACAGCGATTACCTTCCGCATTCTATAATACGGCCATTACCTTCCCAGCCGATGTTTGCGTCATTGAACGCTTTGGACGGCTTTCTCCGTCTGCACGTCAATCAGCAGACTGCCGATTTGATTTCGGAGTAAAGTGGTGAATCCATGTTCCATCCAATGCACGTGGCACCCATTTGGAAAACCGCTTATGTTTATGTATGATGGTGTAAACACTACCTTTTGATACCATTAGAGTGTCAGCTATCTCTTGCAACTTCTCTTTGCGGTTGCCCATGGTAGTTAGGCCTAACACTTATTGACCGATGTTAGTTGTTCTGAGTTAGTTGTTCTGAAAGCCGTCTTTTTCCTCGTAAAGCAACAATGATGTAAAGATAAACATAAATTTTGATAAATGAACCATGAAAAATTCATCTAAAGCTTCTTTCACCATAAGTAGATTTTCAGCTTGATCATAAACAAACATTACACTAGTTTACAGCATTTATGAACTCGATAAGCTGATCATCATTTCTAATGTGAAATTGTATGCAGAATATAAAAAAAGCCGTCAAAAAACATAGAGGAGAACAGTTTTCGAGATATGGATATAGGTTCATTTTTTTATAAATGAACAAAAACACATTTATATAAAATGAAATATCTCCAACCATCCAGTTTTAAATATTTTGTCAACAAATAAAGCAGAATTAAATTTAACACCGATTAATAAGTATATATAATTTTTAGCGATTTTTTTTGGAGATTTGTCAAAAAATTGTGTTAAACAAATGAATAATACCCAAATAACTTTAACAAAAACATATATTTCATATGTAGCTTAAGCACAAAAAGTTATGCTGGATTTTGGAAAAAGTGTAGAAATGCGGGAAAAACAGAAATTCGAAAGAAATACGCCCATCTCTCTCTATCTCTCTCTCTCTCTCACACACCACAGACAGAGAGAGAGAGAGAGAGAGATTTTGTTTACCTACTGTTCTATTGTTTGGTAAGATATTCTGGCACATAATTTTAATAGCTATTGGTAACCCTTCAAAACAAAACAAATTGTGACAGTTCGTGTTCTGTTATCGGATTGAGAAAAAAAATGTGCTCTGCGAAACGGGAATTCAAATGCAAAAATGATCCACAAAAGTTTCGTTATGCCTGTGGCGTCTACATTTTTACGACACCGGTTAAATCCACTGCTTCTCTTCAACCTGCGTTCCGTTTTCATTTTGAAATTTGTCCGGAGAATTAAAAAAAAACACGTTCTGTGTGGTACATGAGCGTCTTTCCATAGGTCAATTTTTGCCTGTTGAAGTGGCGGACTTGTTCCGTTGCTACAACCTACCGCGCAGTGGGATGTTAGGCAAAAATTGACGTCCATGGTTCGAGTACCACTGGATGCCCTTTCGCTCAATTTCCTAAATAAAATACATCTGTTCTATTTCCAACCTGCCGCACACGGAAACTTTCAACACTTTCTCTTCATATCTTTCGTTCTGTGTAAACATGCCTGGCTAGGTGGATAGCAGGTAAGAGGTACGTATGGCTTACCACAGGTTCCATTCAAATTTGTTCTATACTCTTATTTCTGTCACTGTAAAGCCGCTATTTGTCCTTTGATTAGCCAGTTATTTGGAATGAACCTTTCTGCCATGCTACGGATTGTTATTTCTGCCTCACCGAAGCTCAACAACATGGCCGCCATAAGTCGGTGCGGTATGCTGATGCCAATCCGTAAAAAAACCAACTCCACATTCGAATTCAAACCGGTACCCTATTTGACCAAAAACGAAACAGGAAGTCTTCATTTGAAGATACTGCCCAGCTGGTTACGAGGACGCAGATCAAAGCGACACAGAATTTGAAACAAAACCATCATTATTTTCCCTAACAGAACTCAGTGATTTGGTACGTGATTTGGAATTGTCGAACCAAGAAATTTATTCGAGCATGGTGCGACAATTTCGTACTACAGAAATCGCGATGAACAATTCGCTAAATACTTCTCCAAACAAAATAACGCTAGTTTTTTTTTCCGAGATGTAAACAGTTTGATCAAAGAAATTGGGGATCATCACAATCCAAGTAAATGGCGTTTGTTTATCGACAGCAGTAAACTGAGTTTTGTTTTACTGCATCAAGGAAACAGAAAACCCTCGATACCACTGGCTCATGCTGTTAACACGAAGGAATCGTCTGAATCAATGGCGCTGCTGCTGAATTTGATAAATTATAAGCAACACTCTTGGATGATTTGCTCCGATCTTAAGGTTGTTGCCATGTTGACTGGGTTACAACAGGGGTACACAAAATACATGTGCTTTCTCTGTGAATGGGACAGCCGAGCACGTAAGGAGCAATACGTTCAAAAAGACTGGCCAAAGAAGACAAGTTTGAGTCTTGGGAAAGAAAACGTGATATGTTTTCCTCTCGCGGATGAAGATCAAATTATTCTCCCACCGTTACATATAAAACTTGGACTCTTCAAGAATTTTGTAAAAGCATTGGAAAGGAATGAACCTGCATTTGAATATCTGAAATCAGTATTCCCAAACATATCGAATGCAAAGATTACGGAAGGTGTTTTCGTTGGTCATCAAATAAAGAACATTGTTTGGCTCCTGATGAGCAAGAAGCGTGGAAATCATTTCGACTGGTTGCTACGATTTTTCTAGGAAACACTAAAAGTGCGGATTATGTTGAAGTTATTGAGAATTTAGCTAAGCTTAGCTAGCTTAGCTTGACTGACTGCACGTATCAATAGTTGCTACATCGTGATTTATCAGAATCAGTGAAATCGCCCAATGATTCAACTGAATGGGGCTGGGAGTAACTGACCAGTCTCACTGTACACGTTTCAGTGACTCAATTTCTTTAATAATCAATAACGGCGCCGGCCACGTCCTTGCAATCAGTTAATTATAAGGTTGAAAAAAGCTTCAAAAGCCTTACCTGTAATGTAATTGGCACTGTCTGGGACTCACTCCAGCGGTAATGGGACACACTTCCGTGACTAACCACTAAAAAACATTCCTTATTTCTCTTTGCCGTCTCCCTCGGGACCAGGATGAAGCGGCTACTTCAGGGGGCGGCTATGCTCATGCACCTCTTTGTTGTCTTGGCTCTTGCGACTCTTGCCGTTATTTTGTGCTGCTTTATGTACCCATCGAGACGTGTACTGATATGGAGTAGCCTGCCGTCATAACGTGCCCTTCTTCACAACAACTCAGTCATAATTTGCGTCACTACGCTATTAATGGCATTCCAGGTGCTCTCCACATTTCCTCGATGATGTTCTCCGTAGTAAGCAATGACATCTCCATCCGAACTTCCTCAAACCTTGGGCCATCGAAGATCACGTGCTCCGGTGTTTCTTCTACGTGTCCACACACTGGACAGACGGGTGACGTTGCGTATCCAAACCGATGCAGATACTTTCTGTAGCATCCATTACCAGACAGGAACTGTGTCAAGTGAAAGTTAATTTCGCCATGTTTCCTGTTTGTCCAAGACGACAGAACCGGTATAAGCCGGTGTGTCCACCTACCGTTTCTCGCCGTGTTCCACTTTTGCTGCCATTCCGCTATCGATGCCGCTCGCACGATCTTCCGAACACCTTCGGTTTCCTTCCTCGTGTAGCACTCACTGTTCTCGACCAGGATAATGTCGATAGGAATCATTCAGGCGATAACACATACTGCTTCCAAAGGGATGGTCCTGTAAGCGCTCGTAACTCGCATGGCCATGAAACGATGCTTTGCAATTGTTGACCACTAGCAGATCCGTTTTGTGGTGTGCTATCGGCAGTTTAGTTTCACGCATCCCGTTCTCAACCGTGTTAATCGCTTCAGTCACCAACATCTCCGTCTCGCCTGAAACTGTCAGGCAGGGTTGCAATTTCTCTGGGGAGTATCACCCGGGTGCACTTTTTTAGCTCTCTTTGGTGAACCTCACTCAGTCTCTACGGAGATTTTTTCCTGACACCACAGTAGAGATTGTTCGACACAGCACGGGAGAGCGAGAGAATTGGCAGTTCGCTGCCTGAGCGTTCATACACTCACTGCAGTGTGAACGACGAAGAGTGAAAGAGCGAAAAAGGACTACACCGCACTAACGTGAGTGAAACCTTGATTCAAAAATCAAGAACAAATCGCTGGAAAACGGGAACAAGAAAGTACAGTCTGAAGTTTTTTTCGTGTCTCCCGGTTCCTTTTTTGTACTTTCAGAATATCATAGATGAACATTACGAATTATTGGCCGCAGATAGTCTAGTCGGTAAAAGCACGGAACTACCAATCCAGAAGAGGCGGGTTCGATTCACAGTCCAGTCGACTTAAATAAATATCGACTTCCCTGGGCATAAAAGTATCATTGTGCTTGCCACAAAATATACAAATTCATGCATAGGTGGTGATTGGCTTCGAAAGCTTAATAACTGTGCAAGTGCATCTAGAACATTAGGTTGTGAGAGCCTGACAATCAGCTAATTGCGATAAGCAATATGCTTGGATACGCCGAAAAGAAGACGAAGAACATTAAGAAATCAGTAAAATTGTAAAAATGTTCAAATTCAACTGTTGCGGTATAAAACTAGCAATAAATATTTTCACCAGGGTGACTCTCCCCGGTGAAATAATTCTGCTCTCTGCGGTGCTCCTCAGAGATCACTCACACGCTCCGGCCTGTTTGTGTGGTGAGGGTGCAAACGACAGACACTTTGGTGTCACTCAACTTGTGGTGTCTAGCAGAGAGTGGAAACAAAACAAAAATCTCTCGGGTGAGTTTGCGTTTGCCAATCTCCGGAGTACCTTTTCACTAAGCACCCTGCTAGCACCGAGGAGAATTGCAACTCTGCTGTCAGGACAATATCGTCTGCTAAACCAACGATGTTGACTCAAGTTGGCAATTCCAGTGTTAACACACCATTATACATTGCGTTCCAAAGCGTCGGACCAAGGAGGGCATCTTGTGGCAATCCCGCCTTGATCTTTATCGACTTCTGGCCCATTTCTGTATCGTACAGCAAAACCCGATTCTGGAAGTAGCTACTCAAAATCTTGCACAGATAGTCAGGAACCCTGATTCTGTGTAGCGCTTCAGCGATGGCTTCCCAGCTAGCGCTATTAAAGGTATTCTTGACGTCTATCGTTATCACCGCACAATATCTATAACGTCTCCAATGCTGCTTGAGTGCCTTATACGCACTGTTGACGACAATCCGAATTGCATCCACCGTTGACCTTTCTTTCCGGAACTCGAATTGATTTGTTGACAAGCCATGCTCGCTCTCCGTGCACTTAATCAACCTGTTTAGGATGAGCTTTTCCAAAAGCTTTCCAAGTATGCCCAACAAGCATATGGGTCGATACGATGCTGAATCCCCATGCGTCTTTCCTGGCTTTGGCAGTAGCACCAGCTTCTGAATCTTCCACCTGTCTGGAAATCTCCCCTCTTCTAGACAATTCTGCAACACATTCCTAAAAATGTCAGGATACCTCTGTAGCACCGCTTTCAATGTAACGTTGGGAATTCCATCCGGACGTGGAGCTTTGTTCATCTTCAGCCCTTTCGCCACTGACAAGTGCTCATCGTTGGGTACTCGTGTACGCCTGCCTCGGGGACTCATGTACGCCTGCCTTGTTGCGCCTGCCACTTCTTTGCTGTACGGTGTCGGTGGCTATGCCGTAGGGTCGTACTGCGGGAAGAGACCATTTGATCGTCTTCAGCTTATCCGGGCATCCTTAAACCGGTGTCGCTTGACCGTTAAACATTGCCATCACTACTCGGTTGCGTTGCCCCAGGGATTCGCATCGACATCTCGGCACAGTTCTTCGAAACAACTGGACTTGCTTCTCCGTACTTCTCGTTTTAATGCGGTTCTGGCCGCCCGAAATGTCACCCTGCGCACTTCTCTATCCGCTTCCGTTTTTGCTCGCTGAACTCGCGTTCTGGCTTTGAGACAACTGTTGAGAGCAAGCAATAAGTAAATTGTGAAAGCAATAAGCATGAAATGCTAAAGGTGTACTGATACTAGGTTCCCTTTGCGGAGTGTGTACCTGATCGCCTGATGATCGCTATTTGTGTACTCCTCGCTTATCCTATGCACTTATAGCACCGTTCCATCTCTTTTGTGACTTTTAGCGGACATACTGACCACCCAACTTTTACTTTACCAGTAACCAGTAGCCAGACGAATCACCGCCGTTTGCATGCCCCCGTTCTTCTTTCTCAACCGGATTGTCATCGGTTCATCTCCTAGTTCGCCCTGCACCTGCAGCGCACTTCTTACTTCGTCTACTGTCGTTGCTTTATCTAGATCCTGGCACTCAACCACTGTCTCTGTGACTTGAACGTTGCGCTTTTGACCGAAGGATCTTTCTTTAATTCGAATAGCATGTCCTTCTTCTGGATGCGCCTGGTTTTTATCACGGTTGCTCTTAGCTCCCTTAGTTCCGGATCGTCTTTAATTTTTCTGAGGATTTCAGCATGTGTTGTTGTCCCCTTCACCTCTACAACTAAGTCATCTCCTTTTCATTTCGGCCGGTCCACTTTTTTCTTCTCTCCCTTCTTCCAAGCCTCTTCCATCTTCTGCTCTTCTTTTTTCTTATCTGCATTCTTATTTTCTTCCTTTTTCTTCTATTTTTTTCCTTCGTCTCATTTTTGCGTGGTATATATATATATATAGATATTATATATATATAAATATATATATATATATATATATATATATATATATATATATATATATAAAATATAAATATATATATATATATATATATACATATATATATATATAAATATATATAAATATATATATATATATATATATATATATATATATATATATATATATATATATATATATATATATATATATATATATATATATATATATATATATATATATATATATATATATATATATATATATATATATATATATATATATATATATATATATATATATATATATATATATATATATATATATATATATATATATATATATATATATATACATATATATATATATATGTTAGATGGCATTGGATCTTGAGCAGTCTTTTGAATATTTGAATCAATTTATTGGACTCATGAAGCATCGCTTGCAATTGATGTACAATGTCCCGCATCATGGTGGAATAATCTTGCTGAGTGAATCTCCCATGATAGAAATCTGTAAAAATTTATGGGCTGTGTCCGTCGGTGGTAATATTGAACTCGCGTTTTGGTAAATTTGACCTGTAGCGTAGACGGTTTCACAATTTTATAATTTACTAATTTTTAAACTATGTCCAAGAAAAGTTTTAAATATTGTTATGTTCGTTGCACCAAACGAAAAAACGAAAAAGCAACCATTATAACTCTGGATGTTCTGCAGAAAATGTTTAGAACCACGTCCTGATCCAAACATCAATGAGCGCAAAGGCTCTGGTGTTTCATTTGGGAACTTCAATGCATTACGATGAGAACAAACTACACTCATTGATTCAATGGCGACTGATATATTCGCATTGTAATCAACTAAAGGCAGCACGTAGAAGATTTTTTGGAATGTAGGCTTGCCTTCGAAATCAATTTATAAGGTTATGTTGGGCGAGATTGTCACCTGATCTTTCTGATACTTGCCGATTATTCTTCTTTCTAACTTTATCGCTTTTTTGAGCTGCTGTTTCTTCTTCACTCAACATCAGCTAGCAGCCGTGTGGCTGCCACGACCGATATTATTCCGTTGGAGGCATTATACGATAATAATAATAGAAATTAACTGAAATCACAACTTAATTAGTATCTTTTTAAGTTCTAGTAATTTCGTTTTTTTCATCTTCCTGATGCCCTATTAATAACACGGTGAACGATACTATTTAATGCAAGGACAAATGTAATTCAACATCTGTCAGTTCAACACAGAAGACAATGACTAATACCTTCACTTTCCATTGACCTTCACTCCAATTCTTAACCAAGATTAGAATAGGGCCTTTCAACGTTTGTAAACATACACTTCTGAGCCTTTTCTTCACGCAAGCAATAAGCTACACACGCAAACCTATAACATCATCGTGTAGGGTAAACTTTCCCCTACATGATTATGGTATTGGTTTGCGTGGGTGACCTATGGTTTAAGAGAAAAGGGCTAAGATATGTTTGTTTCGAATGTTGATGGGCACGAAATGTGTATATTGTTGATCAGAACTGTACATCTCACAGCCAGTGTTGTTGAATCATGAGCGTTTTCACGATTTGCAGCCGAGAGTTCTCTGCTCGCGAGAGGAGAGAACACAAATAATGCTGCTGTTCATCATCCCCCTATCGTTTCCGCAGGAGAGTGAATGTGTGTATTTTTGCCATTGCGCTTTCATCTCTTCATGCTATGAAACGAACTATTATTGAGTGGCGAGGAACCAACTCGCATGGTGAGTGAGTACCGCATGAGCAGCTGACGGGTTTGCTCATTGAGTTAACGATGCTGGTTGAACAAGATGTTACAGATAATTCGCTTGCGTTTAGTAGGTGGATATCTGCGGCGTGCCACCAATAGAGGGTTTGGGATTTGTTTTATCACCTCCTATTTGCTTCCTGCTTAATGAGTAAAGCTTGTTGGTGGGATAGTGATATTGGGTTTGCATTATTTATATCTTGGCGTTAGCTTGTGTCGCTTTTATGATGCATCTCTGGTGTAATTTATAAAGACTTTATAGAAAGAATTTATAAAATTAGTGTGCATCCGGCTATCGAGGTTTGCGAGAACGGTTTAATTTTCGTACTGGCTGATAAAGCACGTGCGTGGACAAGACATTTGTGTGCATCTGGCATCGAATACATATTTAAATGTCAGCAAACAGAGCGCAGTGTAAGCCAATATATGAATTACATCTCAGCATTGTTATAAAAAATATGCAGTTCCTTAACTATCGATATCCATGAGTTCAAGATGTGCTGTGTTTTCTAGTGAGTTTTGGGCTGTACATTTAGTGACTTTTTAAATGTATATCATAAACATGTCAAAATTGTATAAGATAATCTGTCTCTACTTCTATTTCACCTACATTTGACTTATCTTTTGCATCATATTCAAGAAGCGAAGTAGACGATTAGGAGATGCTAGACCACCTTCCGTACAAAGTATATTCGATCGAAACGTCATTTTTTTTTAATCCTATTGAACATATTGTTTAGGTGTGATTCGTGGCTTTCAGATTTGAAAGTGCATATTAGACAGTCACTACGAGAGAGCTAACGATTTTTTTGACGTAGACTACTCTACGGCAAGGTTAGGTGTCATTTGAAAATCCTAAAATAACGTCCGATAGGAAATACAAATTAAACGCTTATAACTTAATTATTCTTCGATAGATTTTCAATATGTTTAAATCAATCGGCTGCAAAATTCCCGCGTATTGAGTCAACTATAAAAAAATATCTTTCTACAATTGTAAACTATTGAAAGTAACGCAAATAAAAGGTGATGTTTTAAAATATAGTTTTGAAGGCTAAATTTACTACATGCATAGTATTTCAGTGATTTCCATTTCAATGTTGCAATGAAGATTTCAATGTTGCAGCAATAAACTATGTTGCAGTTAACGATAAAAAAGGGATACACCTTCGCAAACTAAATCATTCGTTCGGTATTATTCAAGCTGTGCGGAGTGGCGGGGATCAAATATTGGATTGACAGCTTGCGGTGGCTAATACCCTGGAGGGTTCACTGGCGTGCAACCATTGATCAGGTAGCTGATAACTGTATTTTTCTAGGCAACCGTTGCTAGGCAGCCATTAGTTTTGTGATGAGCAATCGGTTGACCAAACCTGTGACCATGAGGAGCAAAATACTACTACTACTACTTAACATTATAACGTCAGTTTATTATTTTATTTTATGATATTAAATTTATGCAATACACAAACTCACATAATTAAAATCACTATAGTACCTCTACAAAAAGTTATTGTGAAAAAGGAAAAGGAAGAGCACTTGGAAATTTTAGGTTTACTATTCTTTATATGCTCTATAATCTCAGATCATCCATGAACATCCCAAGTTTTGAAAAATAATTTCAAACCATATTTTTTACTCGTTTTTACATTGTCTAAACTTTCAGGTTCACAAATGGAATTGTTATTATTATTCTTATATTCTCTCACTATATTATTCATCATTCTAATATTCATTCACTTTATTTAATAAATTATTATATGACATTGACTATATATTGGGAAAGGAGGAAGCATCAGGGATCACTAAATCTGGAATTGAACAATGGAGTGGTATGACAACCGGCGTCTAGGAGGGTACAAACACTACCTTTATTCTTATCCTATCGATTCGATTGTGATGCTGTGAATTCTACTCCAACAGTTTCAGCGAGAGTGACGTGCCCTTCTTAAAAAGCCATCCCGTAAAAAGTTTGATAAGGATTGCGAATTGGGTTATTCAATTTGTTGGATCGTATAGTTTGAATGAGAATCTTAATTTTTCACGGGTTTCGCGTAAGCGTCTCTGCTTGCGGGTCCGCCCCACCGTTTTTGGCCCTACATACAGTGTTGCTGGGAATACAAACCGTTAACTCAATTTGATCTTGCTGTTAAGTGGATCTGCATACATGACAAGGTCTTAGAAGGGATGGTGACTACCTTACATACATACATACATACAATTCGCGATGGAAAGAGTTTTATTTCTAGGAAATAAGTTTTGAGATACGATGGGAAAGTTTTTTTTAATTATTACCAAATTGTACACGATTTTCATTGCTGCATAAATAATTTATCAAACCATTTAATGAAAAAAATCCACAAAATAAGAAATTTCAACTTGATTACAAGTTCGGAAAACGTAGAGAAGAGCAAAACTTCAGCATAGGAACTCATTTCCGGCACATCGATAGAAAACATGAAATTTATTGCCGTGGGGACGACCCCGGCGTAGTGGTTAGCATCCATACCTCTCACGCCAAAGTCACGAGTTCGAATCTCACCTCCGGACAAGTCACGAAAATACCCAAATGGTATTTGAGTGACTACGACGGAGATGAACCAGCCCAGAGCTGAAAATCTCGATAATAAAGGAAAAAAAAGAAATTTATCAATGTTTATATATGAAATATCAAATCATACATTTGGCAAGTTAGTTAAGTTCAATAACTACAAAACAATGTCAGTATGAACGTATTCCCTGAATATTTACATTCTTTCTGACCGAACACAAAACAAATAAATTGAAGCTCATTTATGTGTTTTTGACTAACATTAGCCTTAGATTGTAGTTAGTTTAACCTGTATGTTTACTTTAAGTTTTTTTTATCTGTGTTTGTGTGTGTTTTTTTTTCTTTCTCAAAAATGTTCAAGTCAAAAGAAGCCAAAAGTTTTTTGACAATTTAGAATTAAAAAAAATGTGTTATGTAAGCCCCACTTCAAACTCCTGCCTACCTTCCCATCCATTCAGTTGTTAATCCTATTAACCTCGAGACGGCCGCGAGTAATCGGTTCTATCCTCTTAACGTTAGTTTTAAGATAATTTATGTATACAAATATGAAAACTTGGCTCTGTAAAGTGTAATTCGATTGAGCTTGTACAAATAAATGATTTATATATTAAAAAAATGTTTACGCTCCAAACAAATACACTTTTCATACCAACAGCTGACTGCTGCAATGGGGTCAATGGCGTTTCAATATTTCGTGTCGTAATTTAAAATGGAATGCCGTGATTGCGGTTAAGAAACTGTGTTAGATTTTCAACAACATCTCAGCAGCCAGCGATTTCTCGCGTACCACGAGCAAAGGAACAATCCTTTTGACCGATTTTGTTCATCAACCTTCTGTAATAACGCAGCTATTAACATATTTTGTATTGCATAAGTTGTTGAAAGCTACACGCAGAGCCAAAGATTTGTTTATTTTGCCGTGGTATACAACAGAGGAAGTCGAGGAAGAGAATCGTCGGTTGGTTCTTTTCAAATGATACGCGAGATTTGAAATATAACGGTACGATGCAAAGGTAAATAAACCAATTTGTTTTTGAAAGTCACATTCCATCTTTTTATTAAAGTGCGTGTTATGCTGAGTTTAAAAGAAAACAGATATTTATAATATCAGTCTACCACTGAAAATCCATTCCCGAATGAAGATAGCAGAAAAAGAAGATAAATCTCAATAATTATATACATTTATTTTCTAGTTTTTACTTCAACCATTTCTTTAATCGTTCCATATATACATTATGATTCCAGTATTCATGTTTTCATTCTGATTCATACACTGCGGCAAACGCATGATGACCAAGACGCGATGCGAAATCGATTTTAAATTGATAATTATGTTTATTAAATTATATTTTACTCGCTCACTTATCAGAGTCTTCAACACACTAGCCGCTATCCCAACGTGGCCCGTCTGGATTAGCATTACAACGGAAATCAGTTCCTTGTTTTCTCGTTTTGCCATTGTCTCACACAAGCGGCGGCGTTGCTGGAATTTCCGAACCAGACAACTGCTAGCGATCAACTGAGTGAGCAAGAAATTGTTTGTTCAACAAAATAATGCTCAGACTGCGAGTCAAACGTTGCATGAGTTATTACGATCGTGCTCAAGGTCTGAGAGAGATAGAGCTGATTCTTATGAACTCATTCTCTGGTTTTTCCTATTCTCGCGGTGAGTCGAATCACCATATCGTTCAAACCGTCGCGCTCCATCTCGTTCTGCAATGCTGGTACGAAAATGAACACTGTGAGTTATCTCTCTCGAAAACAGGTATTGAGCGTTCGTTGAGGTGAGTATATACAACATTGCTCACAGCAAGGTGTCACCAATACTAACGTTTCAGTTTATACGTGTATCCAGAGATGGCATTTCGCACTAATGTTACGCCGGTGCGTGAGATTTGTACCTTCACAGAGGATACAACCATAACACACCTCAGATAAAGCAAAGTGCTCTTTTATTCGGTGAAAAATATACAGAGTGGAAGTGTGCGCCTGTGATGGGATTACCTGGAGTGAGTGAACCACACTCTCTTTTCAACGATCGCGCTCCGGTGCTCTCATCTGTTTTCGCCCACGTGCTCTCGCCTGCGATCACTGCCGCGCACACTGGGGCGAAGACGCACCAGTGCTCTCTCTGTGATTCGCTGGTGCGAGTTAAAGTTAAAACATCGTCGGAGTTGCAGAAAATGTCCGAAAAAAGAAAGCGGGAAGAAACATTATTCTTTCTTCCTTAGTTATGTAACGTCAAAACGAATTTGCAATCACTGCTGTATATTAGCAGAAGAGCCCACGCCAGTGAGCTCACTGGGGCGCACGCGTCAGGGAATTTATCTGCATTCGCTTCTGTGAATTTGAGAACTCTTCTTCTCACTCTAGAGCGATCGAGTGTAGTGTGAATAAAAACCATTTTTCTCCACTCACATGCGCTACCTGTATGCAAACACGGGGGTGAATATAAACAAGAGAGAAGAGCTCTCGTTGGGGTAAGAAGAGTGTGTGGAAAATTTTCAATCTCTCTCTCCCACACTGAGGATATGGACATCACTGCGTGTATCTACACGCTATAAATCGTTTATGCAGAGGTTACTTTTAACAAAGGGATGAGTGCGCTGTAAAAAAACACCGTTTTTAAAAAACCGAGTAAATCCCTGAATCCACCTAAAAACCCGTAATTCACGAAAACTTTGTAAAATGCGATAAAAGCTTGATTTAAGACACATTTTTGATCAAATTTAAGCGAACGGTATGTACTTACATGAATAACGAAAACCGTGTATTTTTTCCGCATACCACTTCAAAATTCCGAAAACCCCGTAAAAAATTGCGAAATAATCGACTCTATTGTATTATCATTTTTTGTAAATCTTTTCAAAAGGTCAATCAGAGATTCTCTCTCCTTTCGTTCTTTTGTTTTTGTTAATAATGACGCCAGTATAATAGTTTCCAACGGTTGCTCCTTACAAATCAAAAGATGGTCTTGTCAAGCTTATTTTGATATTCCCATACAAACTCACATTTCGGTTTTTAAGATTTTTTTTTCATTTTCCAGTAAATTTTTCTAAACTTTTTCTTTATATAAACTCGTTGAGCTAAGGCAAATCAAACAAAGAAATCAAATAAACTATCGAGCGTCGAATGGTTATGCTGTCACGAACGGACATTTCATTTTTATATATATAGATAGATAGATAGATAGATATATATTTATAAATATATATCTATCTATCTATCTATCTATATATATAAAAATGAAATGCTGTCCGTTCGTGACAGCATAACTCACGAACGACACGATGGATTTATTTGATTTCTTTTTTGTTTGATTTGCCTTGGCTTCCAACAGGTTTATACAGGGTGTTCGGTTCCTTAGTGCAAATATTTTAAGGGGCGATAGAAGATCATATTTGAAGAAAAAAAATGTTCTACGCATATGATCAAATCTCAAAAACCACGAAGTTATTAAACTTTTTCTGTTTTGGTCTATGCTTGCCAGAAATTGGCTCTAACTCTAAAACCATGCCATCAAACAAAAAACTGTTACCTTTATCGGATAGTTTGGTAAATTTCCAACTTAAAAGCGTCCTTTTTACTTTCTGTAAGTTGCATTTAGACACATTTCAGGGATAAACGAATCTAAAACTTTTGTTTTTCTGCGGATTTTCCCTTATTATTTCAAAAAATACGTAATAAAGTTTATTGTTTTGTCTAACCAAAAGATGCCTCTCAAACCGCTCTACAACTCTCTTTTTGACACCAACTTTCTATCTTGTTTAGTTTTGTCGCAAATTTGTACTAAACACATCTGGTTGGGTCGTTAATCAACGGTTGCGTAAAACACGAATTCAACCCACCGTGCGTTGCTGTTGACGTCTGTTTGCAGCGCGCATAGCACACTTGATCGCCACGTGGAGTGACGGTATGAAAGAAGAAAAATCTAAACAGAAATTTACAGCTGGCAGAAAACAAACATGTATTCTCCAGAAGAGCTGGCGGATATTCATCTCTGTTACGGTTTTGCCAACTGTGTGGCAACGAGAGCCCAACAAGAATATGGACGCAGATTTCCCAACCGTCGACTGCCAAACGCAAGTATGTAAAAATAATACAAGTGTGTAAGATGTTTAGTTTGTAAACATTACGTTGAGACAGGAACCTTCACGTCTACACACCGTCGGTTCCGGAATGGAACGTTATTTTGGACTGCAACTCAAGCCGACCAGCCCCGCCGGTCGCTGACGCCGGCCATGGAGGAGAGAATTTTAAGAACTGTGAGAAACGATCCCA